>CABEEJ010006333.1:30608-40748 GCA_901482245.1 Timema douglasi
AAAAAAAAAAAAAAAAATTAATATTCTTTTCAAAGGCCAGTGTTATTTTATATAAAACAGGTGACCTAGCGGTCTAGGGGTTAAGGTGTCAGACTTCTGTGGTGGTGGCCGGGGTTCAATCCTCGGTCCCGGCACAGATTTATCTGATTACCAAACCCTTCCTTCACCTCTGACAAGACATCTTGTGAATGTGGGGAATGCCAGGCCTCCACCATGGTTCGGATTCCACGTTAAACTGTAGGTCCTCCATTTCATCTCACAATCACCCTACCATTTACACATTAGCGTAAGTGCGTATAACCCGAACGGGTAGTAAGACGCGGTGCTAATAATAATAATATATAAAACAGCTATATTACTATTTATGGGTAGTCAAAATAGTATTAATAAGCTCTTTTCAAATACCAATTCTATTTTACATACATGTGAGGTCAAAATAGTATCAGCACAAGGGTATGACACCTTACCCCTATACCGCCAGGTCACCCAACATTGATGTTGATTGTTGCATTTGGAACTGAAGTTCCTGCACTGCTTTTGCTCTCGCACCATGCTTTGGATAGGTATCAGAAAATTTATTGAGCTTCGTAGTAAAATGTCTTTCAACGTTAAACATTTTATTGATTGACTTTTTTTTTCTTTTTTTTTTTTGACATGTCTTGAGTTCATCTGAATTTCGTACAAATGCAAAAATTTGAGTCCACTCTGGACTAAAATCACTATGTTCGTCCCTCAATTTCCTTTGTTTTTTCTTTGTAGCCATTTTAAAGCTTAATAGCTTGACTTGAGTAACACCTAACCACAATCACAAAGCAACAACAAAACAAAGCACCAACGTGAACAGCATGATGTTTTACACTATCAGAAAGCAAGAACTCAACCGATTAAGTCCACCACTGCACAGCGCTAGTGCACAAATGGGAGGGGAGAGGAGAGGAGAGGAGAACAGAACAAAACAAAACACCAATGCAACGATGACATGTTGCGTGTGATGTTAGACACTTTGTTGGTGTAATTGATAGAACCAGCTGTGCATATGTTCTCTATTAACCAAAATGGTTTTTTTTATTAAACTTTGTTAAACCTTTTAGAGAAGAGCAGTAAAAACGGGTCAAAGAACCGCATGAGGCCCACGGGCCGCAGGTTGCCAAGCCCTCGTCTAGTGTCATCTTCATAATATAGGCCCTACTGAACTGCCAAAGACGGGGATATTATTGTTAGAATTCTGATTGGGTAACCGAGTGTTTTTTCCTAAATGGTTTCCTCACTTTATATCCAAACAAGTGGATACATTTCCTCCTAAATACTACCCTACCGATTTCAAGCTGAGTGGGTGGTAGGTATCAGTGCAGACAAAAAACAAAGGTAATTTACATTGAAACTATGTTCATAATATTATACATGGTAGCAGTAGATCTTATAAAATACATTAGGGTGACCCATATATTTTAATGTCTGAAATATGGCAGTCTTACCCCTTAATACTTTTCCTTTGCACTTAAAAGTAACCGAGGTAGAGTTTTAGACTAATGAGATGATATTTATAGATGGCACAACAATTTTGAAATGTCATATTTTAACAAAATAATATACCCACGTCCATAGGCACTGACTGCAGGGGTGCTTTGCATATTAAGCACCCACACAAATATTTTCAGGGGTACTCAGCGCCCCAATATTTTAACCTTTTTAAAATCTCAATATGATGGCGCTAGTTCTATCTTGGCTATAGGGTTGTGCTGGAAACAGTTTTTTCTAGCGTAATAAACGGCAGGTTCTGCCATCTGATATATAAGCAAGAATGATTAAATTGGTAGCACTCACCAATCGTGAACTGAAAGCCCGGCATTTGTCAACATGTTTCCATTATAGTTTGGTTAGTGGCAGTACTCGTATTGCCTGTATTATTTTTGTGTTGTGCATATTTGTTTTCTTTATTTAAAGCTTTTTTTTTCATTTTATCAAGCATACATTGAGATTAACAAATTGCACCAAAATTTTGCCCATTTTTAAACACTGCGCTCGAAAATTTGCAAATGTTATACCACCCACAAACTCTGTTTAATAGAACACACCTAATGTTTTTTACACGTCCATTACACACTATACCTTAAGATATTTGTTAAGAATGACCCTGGTCACAGGATGACACATGGATAGCTCAGTGGCAAGAGTAGTGGCATACTAATCCAAAGGTCCCGGATTCGATTATCGTGCCCAGGTATCATTTTTAAATTTAAAGAATATAAATTAAATTGTTAAAACTAATTAACTTATATTTTTACAGAAGTTGGACCATGAAAGGCGCATTAAGACAACATTTCCCTGATTTGAAGGAGCATAAATTATAATTTATATTAAATGACAAAGTATTATTTTTGTATTATAGTTGCAATTAATATTGTATTAATAAAAATAATTGTGATCGATTTACAAAAAAAAAAGTACATTTTATTGTATAGTTATTCACTCAGAACCTTGCTAGGTAACAGCAGGTTTTATTCTGAATATGAAGCGCAGATGGCTCTTATTTTATTTCAGTTAGAAGAGTATTGTAGTAAGTGTGTAAAATATTGGAGGAATAAATTAAAATATATATTCAGCTACATCATGTAGCAGCATTTAAATAAAGTGTATTATGAACTAACAGACTGCTGTTATGTAGCGGGCGCCACGCGTCGTGGCCGCTTCGCGTCACCTGGTGGGAACATGGCTGACGTTTGGGCTCAGTGTAAGTGTTATTTTCAACATATATGATTTTGATACGGTATTGTTCGCTCTACAACTTTTATTTCAGGTAAAAATTGCATATGACCACAAATAAAGCCGCAAAATAATAATAAAAAAAATTTGCTATATTATTATTATTTTTATTAGCACCGCGTCTTACTACCCGTTCAGGTTGTACGCACTTATGCTAATGTGTAATGGTAGGGTGATTGTGAGATGAAATGAAGGACCTACAATTTAACGTGGAATCCGAACCACGATGGAGGCCTGGCATTCCCCACATTCATAAGTTGTGATTAATACATGTCGTGTCAGAGGTGAGGGAAGGGTTTGGTAGTCAGACAAATCTGTGCCGGGACCGAGGATTGAACCCCGGCCGCCAGCACATTTTAGCTATAACAAGTCTCTTTTTTTTACTATATATACTATTATTTAAAATTCTCATAGACCTAAATCACCATAATATATATTTATATTATAGAGGAATTCAAAAGATATATGTTGACATAAATTAGGCCTCTGTATTACTAACAGTTCTTGAGATATACAATTTTAAGTGAAACCTTACAATCCCGGTGGGTTTTTCAAGATGGCGTATTTTCTTGGAGTGGGAAAACTTGGGAATTTTCAGAGAATGTATAGGGACATATACTGAATACATTCCAATAGGTTTAATTTTGTCTAGGTTAAGGTTTTTTTCGTTAACTGTCCTGTAATATTAAGCAATGTGTTTTGACATAACTTCAAGTAAAAGTTTCATTATTTGTATTGTTAATACAAAATAACATATTTTGTTACTTATGATTTTCTTTTTCTAATGCAGGACAACTCAAAAGAGAATGGGTGCTTCTGGATAAAAATCTTGGATGAGAGTTTCTATATATTGTGTACCATCATATATATGTGTGTGTGTGTGGGTTTTTTTCAAGACATATTTCTATAAGTGTCCTGGACCTTCATCAGGATGTGACGCGAGTCTTTTCCAGTATTTCAAGCAAGAATAGCACTGTAATAACATAGGTGAATTAAAATATGAAACTTGAATGAGTGAGATGACTATCACAAGTTCTTAGAGCTATCAACAGTACTCCTTGCTGGCACTCGCTAAAAGTAATACAATAGTGTTGCAGGGCGAGGCGTCGCTCTAATTCAAGCACTAAACAAAATAATAACAAAAAAATTAGAGTCAAATAAAACCTACTCCTAATAGTCAAGGGATACAGAAAAATATACCCAAACTGTAAAATATCAACATTAGAAAGTATGATCTAAATATGTAAAGATAAACTGAATCTTATTGAAACAATATCTGAATCACTTGTGTGCTACCATGCATTTTAATATATTTATAATTGTAGAAATACATAAAGATGATTTTTCCAAATGTTTATTATTAAAAGATCACCCTAAAACTGGTCCCATTAAAATGTGTGATACCAAGTGAAAACTTGGGAATTTTTAGAAATCCCACATCTTTCAAAATCTTCCACCTCTAAATAGGTATTATCCAATCATGTTGAAATTTTACAATTTGTATTTTTATACAATAAGGAAAGAAATTGGGTGTAGGAAAAGGTTTTTCAAGAGAAAAAAAAAGGTTCAGTGGCCACATGGTCTAAGGCGCTACTCTCTCAAAATACTAGACTCTGACTGAAGACAAGGTGACCAGGGTTTGATCCTAGTCGGGTGCATTGAGGGAGGATTTTCCTAAATAGTTTTCCACTTTCCCTCCAAGTAAATGCAGCCACACTTCTTCTGAATTAAACCTTCCTAATCCCTAGCAAATAAGTGTAATTAGTACATAGGTATATAACCCAAATGGGTAGTAATATGTGTTGCTGAAAACATCCACCCTAACATATATGGAAAGAGGATGAGAGAACACACAATATAAACATTTTGTTTGGGGAATAAATACAGGTCTCTCAGTCCCTAGGTCACACCTGGTTCTGTTGATCACTAAATATAGTTGGATCACAAAAGAGATGGCCAATTGTGTCAAATAACGTGTTCAGCAGCTTTCACTTTAATAGATGGTCTCGATTACATCAATTGTTTTAAGATAAGTAAAATATATATATTTGTCAATGTTGGCTAGGTACTCTAAATTTATTTTTTGTATATACTAAATGGTTCTAGCTATTGCTCTCCAACTATTTAAAGTAAAGTAGCTAATAGCTCATACTTGCAATAGGCCTAACAGATTTGTACTGATTCATATGGATATAAAAAGCATTGTTTCACCATTTGTTCTGAGTAATTTGAATAAAATGGTAACTCAATGTAGATATTTTATCACTTTTTAATTTTAAGATGCATAATCTTATTTGCATTTCGTTTTCACTTTCGACATAAAAACTAAATATTAAATTTATGTAGTATGGTTTGCAGGTAATGGGGGTGTCAAGTTTCGACTACTAGCTAGGTGTAGTGGGATTTTTTTTTCCAATATGGTTTTTCACTTTACCTCGCATAAATGCTGATACATTTTCTCTCAATTCTACTTCCCTCATTCCTATCCTAAAAGACGTCTTTAAAAATGTTTAAAACTCGGATGGGTAATATGATGCATATGAAAAATATGTCAGAGGTTCAATCCTAATATTTGTAGGTCTATTGTTAAAAAGGTTGACAACACACGAAATTGTACACAATTCTCATGACCAGATGATATTTTCAATCTATATTTAAATAAAGAGGAAGTGAATGACCACAATCTGAAATAAATGATATCAAGTCAATGTAGTCTTGCATGTACACTTTATTTATCCTGAAAGATGGATACCCAGCACCTGCAGAAATAGAGCCTTATTAGCGTTACCAACACATAACTAACACACTAGCCTTCAATACTAAGAAAAACACAAAATGCAGTCCCCCAAATGACAATTTATTAATCTGACCATGCCTGCAATGGAACCCAGGACCCTAATCAGTTGGCACATGCACTATTGACTATGATAATCCTGACTAGATTACTAACAGTGATCAAGTCTAGTAAGAGTATAGCACCTTAGACCGATCAACCACCGCTGTGGGTAGCTGGCTTCTTCGCCTGAAAATATATGATGGTATGATAAATTGTTTTTGCGCATAAAATATATTGTCAAATATTTAACAGTGTCTCAGCAATTGCAACAATATCCAGCCTATTAAACTAAACAAACAAAGAAATATATTGGTTTCCATATAGATGTAAACGTTATATGTGAAGCCAATATTATCAATTTTGTTGTGAATGAAATGAGCTAACATAACAACTACACTACAACTGTCTTTCAGTTCTTTGCTTTCCAAGCCCAGATAGAATGTAAATCATGTTTCTTACTCTACAACTTAAATGCCATCACTCATATTTAATGGCAGGTTTTATTGCTTGTAGTTTTTTTTAATAAATTTGAACTGTTCTTATTGTTTATTTAACTTTTTTTTGGTTTACTTTAAATATTTCAAGAGGCATATGATAAATCTGTTTCCAATTTTTTCAAACACCTGTTTAAAAGATAAAAATTTCAGACTTTGCAGGCAATTTTCATGACAATTACTAACAACCACCATACAATTATTGGCTTTTCCACACAGTTGGAATAAGAATTAGGACGTGATATATTTGGAAACTCATGAATCTGAAATACAATGTTAATTTTCATATTTTGTAAAGAAATAAGTGAATTAAATTGGTAGTTTATATTGTGTTTACAAGATGCATCCGTGAATGTTATATAATATAGCATGCTTCTTCCAAATAAATAGTAATGGTGTTAATTTTTAAGCAACAAAATGGCAACTCCACTGGGTAGAAAAAGGACAATGTTAGTGGCAAAACCAAAGGCTTGGAAAGAGACAGTAAAAATATCCAGAAGAGCCTGTACTGCAATTTAAGATTGGAACGGCATATAAATATTTCAGGATTTAAACATTTTAAAGCTGGGATAGGAATAAAAAGGTTAACGTTTGTGAATTTAAATTATTTTGGTATCTTTAAACACAATTTGATTTGTTTAAATATTTACATTCTTCTGTCATTTACATGAATTCATTGTGTTTTAATTTTATAGAATAGAAAAAAAATTACAATGTTATTTTTGTTGTTAAGTAGAATCTCGAGGGGATGTTACCTATCATATGTCGCAGTTTTGCTTTTTTTTTTAATTAACAATATTGCATATTAATATTTGTCATACATTTTTGCAAATATAAAAACATGGAGAATCAGATAGGCTAAAAAAACTTTAGTAAAGTTTAATAAGAAAAAGACTTGTCCACTTAAGCTAACATGGCCATGAAAACTGCAATTTGATATTTCTAATGTAGGCCATGTCTATCCACAAGACATATCACTAGGTGTACATGTAGATAATTTTTCGGAAAAAATTCATTTTATTAATGACTTTTAACACATGTTGCTCAACCGACGTTAAAACGCAAAGTAAATTTATCATCCTCATTAAAATTGCATAAACCATCTCTAACAGCCAGGCTAGGCTAAATTGAAAAAAATAACCTTTAACAAAGTCTGAGTAATATATATATATATTGATGACATCTTGGAAATAATAAAACAACATATTTATATATAAACCTATTTATTATTATAAATTATACTTACCCAAACAAGTTTAACCTAAGACCTGCTTTGGTGGCCACATGGTCTAGGGTGTCTTTCTCGCAATGGAGAGATCAGGATTCGATCCTTTTGGGGTGTACTGAGAGTGGTTTCCTATAAATGGGTTTCCACTCTCCCTACATGCTAATGCAGGTTAACATCCTCTAAATTCAACATTTCTCATACCAAAAAATACTATCGTAATTAGTACATACATGTATAGCCTGAACAGGTAGTAAAACGTGAAACTTAAAAACAAGCTTAACCTAATCTTTCATGTATTAGAGATTAAACTGTTGATTATTATAGATATAATAGCTTCTAGTATTTTTTTTAATTAATCACCTAATCGTGAATGGTAGGCCTACACATTTGATAGGGCAGGCATTAATTAAGCATGCAAGATTATAGATTATCATGCACAGGATCAAAGAATTTAGGCGATTTGTTGACAAGTTTTAATTGGATGTAATTTTTAATAAAACTTTTAAAATTTTTATAAATATTGGTGTAATTCTATTCTACATACTCTTTTATGTGTTATAAAATGAATAATATATCGAAATATTGTACTATAGCAAAGAAAAAAATCCTAAAATGGGATATATGAAGCGTACTATCAACCACTTTTGATAGGTATCCAAAAAAAAAGGAGATAGATCTAATTTTGGATGACCAAAATTTTTAATGATTTAGGCTAGGCTAGGCTAGCCCTGAATTACTGTATGAATTAAAAATTGTTTGAATGTACTACCATAGCATTTTAATAAGAGAGAGTCCTTCATTTATTCTATAAAGATACATAAAAACACAATCTAGAGTACAAAAGAAACTGTGTTTCGGGTTAATCTGGGTTTAGTTTAGGCGAAGTTGAGTTAATCGAAGTTCTATTGTATTAGAATGATATAGTGTGATATCACAAAGAAAACGTGTATTTGCTTATGGCCCGTCTACAACCAAATGCACCCGCTTGTCGGGCTCGCAACTACGCAATAACGTCATTTTGTCTGTTTACAATAGCTTACGCAAACACAATTGTATTTCGGAACTGTCGGACCAGCTTGTCGGGAGGAGATGAACATTGTCCATCTCTTGCGTTTATGTAGTTGTGTTAGATTGCATTCAGCCAATCAAAAAACAAATATGGATGGACTACTAAAATAAAATAATTTGAAGTTATTTGGTCTATGACAAAAACGCTTGGAAATGTATAGTAATGGATACAGGATTTTCAATTAAAAGCATGTGTATTTAGCCATTTAAATACTTTTCAAATATGTATTTCTTATTTGAAAATATTAATATGAATTTGACTTTTATAGTCATCATTGATGTTTGTTCCTATTGGTTGAAATTAAGTTTTACGACTTTTCATTGTAGACAGTCTATTATGTATTTAATAAAAGCGTAATTATGAGTGCATTTGCGATTTCGTAGTTGCGAGTCCGACGAGCGGGAATGTTGGTTGTAGACTGGCCTTTAACAGTTATTAATTTTGTAGGCTTACGCTGCTGGAAAAATATTCATGCACTTAAAACTGGAGATTTATGTGATTAAAATAGAAAAATATGTACAGTTAAAAATACAAAGATAGCAGTTAAAACAATATTATAAAATGATACGTTACACCAGCTTACTGATTTTTCTTCCGATTATAAAAGAGTTAGGTATATCTTAAATGTTCTTTTAAATAGGTAAAGTAATGTATTGATACATTTAAATGCCTACTAGCCAAATAAAGTATTAACATTTGAAATATGAATTAATACGCACCCTAAAAGATACTATGTCTTTTTGATGTCAAATTAAATTGCCGTAAAGCTGTCAAATATCAACAAAGAGAACAGAATCTGCATATTAGCCAAATCTTTGGTTATTAGAGTACTTTCTACTTATAAAGGTACTTAACATAAAAAGGAATGTTTAATAAAATATAATACCTTAAGTCTGAGGTTGTTTGTCAATAGTTTTAAACTGGTAGATATGTGATATATATGTAAGTATGTTGTTTAACAGCACATAATTAATATTATACATCAAAATAAGTAAAAACATCAAGCCAAGCCGCCAAACATTCTATATAAACAAACGAATAACCATAGCCGACCATAGAGAAAATATATCAGGAGAGTCTTAAAACCGTTTATCTTGGGATGTCTTAGCATTCGCCCGACTCATATTACAAAATTATTTCACTATCAATTTATTAAATGTATAGCTATTAACTCACAAAATTTAAAACCACATTTACAATTTACTACAGTTGTTACAAGGTAGCTTATAAGGTTTACAAAATTAAAATATCTGATCTCTAGATTAGTTGATGGTAATATTTATTAGTAGTAAGCTTACCTTGAATTATTTCCCTATGGTAGGGCCTATAGCTTATTAGATAAGATCATAGAGTAGTCCGGGAAGGAAAGAATGCCAATTTTCAGAATAAACGAAGTGTAGGCCTACATTAAAGTAGATACACAACTAATAAATACCTTACTCTTGGAAGATAGGTTTATTTATTGTAAGAGAGGCTAATATATAAACAATTAATGTGCATTTTATTATTTATATATTGAAAAGGAAATTTTATATGACGTCTGAAAAGATAATGGAATAAGAGTGATAATTTTGGCCACTTCAACGAATCTTACGGTGAAAACCACTTGCTTAAAGCATAAGGATATTCATAAATATACTTGGACCTCCTCATATGGTTATATACAACAAATCAAACAAACCAAACGAACACTTAGTGTTTTCACAACGACTCATGTAAGATTGGTTTTTTATTTTATTATTATTTTTTT
>CABEEJ010006334.1:0-40717 GCA_901482245.1 Timema douglasi
CAGCGGGTATAACCAGTTCACTCACCCAGCCCACTCTTTCAATTGTTCTTATTTTCTATTTTTTTCTTTTTTGAAGTTTTGAACCCACTTATTTTGGATGGTAGATCCAAATTATGGTTCACTAGTGGTGGTGGTACTTGTAGTAGTAGTACTAGTAGTAGTGGTACTAGTAGTAGTAGTAGTGGTACTAGTAGTAGTGGTACTAGTAGTAGTGGTACTAGTAGTAGTGGTACTAGTAGTAGTGGTACTAGTAGTAGTGGTACTAGTAGTAGTGGTACTAGTAGTAGTGGTACTAGTAGTAGTGGTACTAGTAGTAGTGGTACTAGTGGTAGTAGTAGTAGTGGTACTAGTGGTGGTGGTTCTTGTAGTAGTAGTACTAGTACTGGTAGTAGTAGTACTAGTACTGGCAGTAGTAGTACAAGTTGTAGTAGTAGTAGTAGTAGTACTAGTACTGGGAGTAGTAGTACAAGTTGTAGTAGTAGTAGTGGTACTAGTAGTTGTGGTACTAGTAGTAGTGGTACTAGTATTAGTGGTACTAGTATTAGTGGTACTAGTATTAATGGTACTGGTATTAGTGGTACTAGTAGTAGTGGTACTAGTAGTAGTGGTAATAGTAGTAGTGGTACTAGTAGTAGTGGTAATAGTAGTAGTGGTACTAGTAGTAGTGGTACTAGTAGTGGTTGTAGTTGTAGTGGTACTAGTGGTACTAGTAGTGGTACCAGTATTAGTGGTACTAGTAGTAGTGGTGGTACTAGTAGTAGTGGTACTAGTGGTAGTGGTACTAGTTGTGGTGGTACTAGTGGTAGTAGTGGTACTAGTAGTAGTGGTACTAGTATTATCGGTACTAGTAGTAGTGGTACTAGTAGTAGTGGTAGTAGTAGTGGTAGTAGTAGTGGTAGTAGTAGTGGGACTAGTAGTGGTACTAATAGTAGTGGTACTAATAGTAGTGGTACTAATAGTAGTGGTACTATTAGTAGTGGTAGTAGTAGTGGTAGTAGTAGTAGTGGTAGTAGTAGTATTGGTACTAGTGGTAGTAGTAGTAGTGGTACTAGTAGTAGTGGTAGTAGTATTGGTACTAGTAGTAGTGGTACTAGTAGTAGTGGGAGTAGTAGTAGTGGTACTAGTAGTAGTGGTACTTGTAGTTGTAGTATTAGTACTAGTAGTAGTGGTAGTAGTAGTGGTACTAGTAGTAGTGGTACTTTTAGTTGTAGTAGTAGTAGTAGTACTAGAACTGGTAGTAGTAGTACAAGTTGTAGTAGTAGTAGTAGTGGTACTAGTACTGGTAGTAGTAGTACAAGTTGTAGTAGTAGTATTAGTGGTACTAGTAGTAGTGGTAGTAGTAGTGGTACTAGTGGTAGTGGCACTTGTAGTTGTAGTAGTAGTAGTAGTAGTACTAGTACTGGTAGTAGTAGTACAAGTTGTAGTAGTAGTAGTAGTGGTATTAGTACTGGTAGTAGTAGTACAAGTTGTAGTAGTAGTAGTAGTAGTACTAGTACTGGTAGTAGTAGTACAAGTTGTAGTAGTAGTAGTACTAGTACTGGTAGTAGTAGTACAAGTTGTAGTAGTAGTAGTACTAGTACTGGTAGTAGTAGTAGTAGTAGTGGTAGTAGTAGTGGTACTAGTAGTAGTGGTACTTGTAGTTGTAGTAGTAGTACTAGTAGTAGTGGTAGTAGTAGTGGTACTAGTAGTAGTGGTACTTTTAGTTGTAGTAGTAGTAGTAGTACTAGTACTGGTAGTATTAGTACAAATTGTAGTAGTAGTAGTTGTACTATTGGCAGTAGTAGTGGTACTAGTAGTAGTGGTAGTAGTAGTGGTACTAGTGGTAGTGACACTTGTAGTAGTAGTGGTAGTAGTAGTGGTGGTAGTAGTAGTAGTGGTGGTATTAGTAGTAGCAGTAGTAGTAGTAGTAGTACTAGGGAGTAATTTTTACAATACTAAGTATATAATTTTGTCAATATGATAACTTTTTTCTTCTAAATAAACACAGTAACTGTTGAAATATCTATACACACATGGTAAAAAAATATTCATAATTTCAATTACTTCAACATAAAAAACATTAATTTATCACAATTATTTTACAGGGGAAGGGCAATTATTACAATACATGCTTTGTGTACATGAAGTAGAAAGAATAGAGTTACTAAAAAAGTCACTTTTATACGAAACTTTTAAATGTTACGTGAATAAATAACGTGCATTGAAATAAAGCAACTTGTTTATTAATTAATATACGTACGGTTATAGAAATGCCCATAACAATTCAAGGTGAATACAACCAGCTTACAACAAATCACGCGAAAATATTAGTTTACGTTTGACCTTAGCAAAGAGAGAAATCAATGTTAAAATCGACAAGAGGGCTATTCTAAATATAAACATTTTTAAAAATCAAGATATGTTTATGCTCATTCTGTATTCATATTAAAAAATAATAATGCAACCCTTTTAAAATAATGTAAATGTTATGCATACAAGCAAGCTCAAAAAAATAAGCCCACCTAAATAATTTTATTTAGAAAAATATAATATTTGTGATTTTTAGACATATTATTTTAAATTGTTCTGATTTCTTCAAAATTATATTAACATAATAATGTACATTTTTTTAAATAACTTAAGAGAGGTATTTTTCAACTACATGACCTTTCGCTTGAGTTTAATTAGGCAATTTAAAATCAACATTAAAGGAGATATGTGAGAAAGAAAGTTATTAAAATAATATCAATCGAATGAGAGCTAACCACAAACTAAATAAAGCTAAAGTTATATGTTGTAATTTATTTCTTTAGAGCTAAATCTATCTACTTGGTAAAGTGATTAAGGATCGATAGCCAAACTAGACTTAGCTCCAATTGGTGCCTCAAGGAACTTAATGGGCCATTTTGATATTTATTTATTATGCATCTACCCTGGTGTCCAGATATCTAATGGGGATAGTGTTGAGGGTTTTGTATTTGAACGATGTTATAAGTTAAGTTGGTGTGTTAGTAAGCTAAAAATTAACCTTTCAATTTTAGATTAAACTGTTCAGAACAAACAATCAGTGACAAAAATAAAACTAACAAATAAGCAAACTTAATAGAACATCTCTACTTGAAAAGAAACGGCGTGATAAATATGAAAAAGTTTATTTTTCCACGCAAGTGAATATTTGAGCAAACAGATTTCATCTTTACAAAGAAACTTTATACTAATTTATGTTAATTATATGTATAAATGTTTCCGCATCTGGCAACAATTGTTCAGAAAATGGCAATGCGGAACAGTCGATATGATAATTTCACGTTTTCGAAGTAAGGTTGCAAGGAGAAAATACTTTTTTTCTTTCTTTACATTATTTTCAAAGAACATGGCTGGGATGAGCTTTGCAACATTCTTGTACAGGGCTTGTCACAAAATATGCCCAAATCACAGTGGAACTTACGTTTGAAAATTTGGTACTCTTTAGTGATCGGAAATGTAGGGGTATTGATCTATATATACTAATGTATAAATAATTCATCTAACACTGGTACTTATCTTTATGTTTACTTTCTTTGTTTAGGGATATACAGGATGTATCTGAAGTATTATAAGCGTACAGGGGTTGTGGATGAGCTGAAAGGGAACACATTTAGTTAGGAAACTCATGTCAGGAAATACCCCCTTATGTTGAAAAACCGCAAAGGTAGTTAGCAGTATATGTAAACAACCGATCAATCTAAAAGCTCGTGTCCACGCATCAAGTTCTCATGCACGTCATTGAAGATGACTGCCATGTTATTGATGCTGTAGAAAGCTGCAACAATTTTGGCCTCAGGCTGGATTCTGTTTTCCGCGAGTCTCCATACACGAATGTTTTTACGTGACCCCAAATGTAGAAGAAGTCCAAAGGCAAAGTTAGGGAAGCAGGGTGACCAAGCAATGGGACCTCCGTGGCCAATCTACAAGCTACCCGGTTCGACAGATGCGTGTCTGTATGCTCCTCAAACATGTAGCCTAGATTGGGAATTGTTATCGTGCAACCGTAAATACCGCAGGCTTAACACGTGCAATGTACACTTGCAGAAATTCAGTGTGCAAACAAATTAAACCCTGATTTTGGTTGGAAGATCAGTAGAGAAAATTCAAAGATATTTCTTTACTGCACATTTTGTTAACATTTTACTATATTATTTGTAATTTTTAAAAGGTACTGATAATATCTATCAAAAATGACAGCCTCAGATAACATGACTTGATGCATGAATATATTAAAATTGTTTGAGTAACTTTAGTAACCAACTTCTACTGTTCTTCTTACCGAAATCATAATACCCATCACCAAGTGAAACATAAGGTATATATTTTTACACTAATTGGTTGCATACCTTCCCTAATCACTACCGTCACCAATTTTTGGTATAACGGGCATTTCTGGACATGGGTATCTTAACTAAAGGTGTTCCATTTCGTCTCCTCTACAACCACTGTAAATTTGTAACACTTATTCTGATACATCCTGTATTTTAACATTCACTAGAGTGGGGGTGAAGATTTCACATTTGATCTATCATTATGATTTTTTCCATCCCATCTTAAAAATAATATGGATTCATTTCTTTTAAGACTAACTTACTTATCCCTATTAATGAAATTAAATCCCTAGTAACCTTGCTGTTAAAATGCAACTACTAAAAATAATCCATCCACTCCATTTGTCTCCAAAAATGGTCTTCCCCGTTGTGGTAAAAAAATAAATATTATAATTAATAAAAAAGGATTGCATTTTTGATTTATTGTTATTTTTATATATCAGGATATACTTTAAATTAAATATGAATAAACTAATGAATTTAATGAATTGATATTGTATTGGGCGCGATCTAGGTAGGTAGATTCTTGTTAAATAAATTCATCCCCAAAAACTGCTCTGGACTTTATCTAAAGTTAAAAAAAAAATTAAAGTTTTCCATTTATAACAAAGGACTTCCTGGAGAAAGCTTATTTTTCTCGCCATGGACATCTAATCTACTGAAAATATCCATAGGTGGGCTGCAATGTTCAAAAATACAATGTACATGAATATATAAAATAAAAAAATGACACAATTAAAGTCATAAAGTGATTGAAATTACTGTCCAAAAAATCCTTAGATAGACCCTACTTAATAAGGCATGCATCCTATGTTATAAAATTAATATCAGTATTGTTAAGAAAATTACTTGAGATATTTAAAACCGTCACTTGAATTATGATAAGTCAAACAAAAAATTATAAATTATGAAACAGAAATATTCCTTGAAATTAAATAATAACAAGATTTATTTAATTTTATAATAAGTTAAAATAATGAGTTCTTCGAAAAAGGTAATTTAAAACTTCGAGCAACTGGATGATGAATTATTTCGTCTCCCTCAATAATGTAGATGGGTGATCCTAGACTCTGGTAGCAATTATATATATATTTATATAATTCAAGCATTGTATGTAAGGAAATCTTTATTAAAACTGACACTTGTCTCTCTTCTATGGTTAGCCCTTACTTTTGATGCATTTTTTTGCTGCTGAAAGTGATGGTTAACTATAAAAATTTAATAATACAATTTGGCCCAAATTTGGTTCTTCCTTATTTTCCAAACAATTTTTCTTGAGTCCATAAAATAAAACAAAACCATTAACAATTAACAAACGTGTTCCTTCTTTTTTAAATAACTTCCGGTCTAGGAGAATAATACTTGCCGAGATTTTATAGCTAATAAAAAAACTAAACTATTTAAAAAATGAAAGATAGTAGGGCCTACTATTATAAAATAGCCTAGTATTATAATTTGACAAATAAACACATATCTTTCAATTTAATTTTTAGTTTCACATCAAAATCCAAACGAGAATATTAATCTCTCTTTCTTCCGCTTGGAACAATTAGTTCTTCAATTAAAGCCAGATGTTATAAGCGTCCAAGAACATAAATGAAATCAAGACATTAATAGCTCCAAAGTAAACTACTCTCTATAGCAGAATGCGTTTCAATCATCTAAAAAATAATAATAAGTATAGCAGTTGGCAGTTTATGAAAGAAATAAACAACAAGAAAGTTTAACAGAGTGAAATACAGGTAGGCCTTAGGAGATTCGAAATATATTTAAATTGTAGATTGATTAGTAATATCCGAGACTTTAGGAGTTGTGTAATCTGACTGAAATAAAATAAATACAAATAAACAGTAAGGTTGTCAACGGAATTCAGTGGTTGAAAGACTTGAGTCAAAAATCTATTTATGTTATAAGTACATATTTTATCAAAAAATAACACTACACCGTGTTATCTAGGCAAAACGTTAGCCAACTTTATTATTCATTGTTTTTTTTAAACAGCGTAACTCACTAAACGTTCGAATTATACGCTTAAGTACTAAATACGCTACGGTTAATGTGTTAGGGGGAATTAATTTGGAGAATGGGGAAAAAAAAAAAAAAAAATCTCATCCACCCGACTGAGATTTGAACCCCAATCTCCTTTTCAATGGCAATACATATGTGCATATGCATATGTCCAACCAATTCCTTTAAAATGGTTTATTGTGCCTTTTTTTTTTGACAATTAACTTAGCTCTCAGAAATGCAAAATTTCACGTAAAATCTCGTAATAAATGAGCTAATTCCACCTTTATTTGAATATTTTTAAAATTATAAAACTTAAAACATAACGTTTTTAATCATAAAGGAATACGTATGTTGATACTTTTCACCTACATTTTGATGTGAACTATATTTTAAAATAACAAACCACTTCCAGAACAAGGGATTTCAAGAGATCTACAAAGGGTTTCAACACTAAAATAGACAGACCCCTTAAAATGAGCATCTATCACATACGATTAGCCTGTAAATTAGACACACGCTTTGCTCAAACCAAAAAACACACCAAAGCTCTTAAAAAACGACAATATATATTAATTTGATAGCAATAAAATTGGAATGAATTAAATTGTATTTTATTAATAGGTATAATTATATATTCCTATGATTTCCCTCCACTCAATTCCACCGTTTTCTATCCAATTATACATAAAACCGCACTACGATGTGACACGTGGTTCGTGCTGTTTTAGAGTGAAATGGCGGTAGTAAGGTAAGCTTAAAGTATTGAATATTTAATGACAAATTATAGCTTCACTTATTTAAATATTTTATAGGTATTAATGCGAATGATGCAAAGTGATAGTTGCAGAGCATATTAGCAGACATATGATACTATAAAGCAACGTTTTTAGCCCCTTTGAAGCGATTACATTATACCGCTAAATAATAATAATAAGAACCTTATCTGAAAGCTAGAGAAGTTAGTAGATATAATTTCAAGCATTCGTATGCCAAGTAATGTGATCTGATGGTGTTACTTTTGAAATATATATTATCAATAACAAACAGTATAACTAATAATAGAGTAAAATAGTATCACTGTTACCCACTTCGGTGGATGCATGGTCTAACACGCTTCTCTGCAGTAGACTGGACTGCCGATGACGGGGAGATAGAGGTTCAAATATCGGTCGGGTGTGCTGAGGGTAGATTTTCCAAAATGGTTTTCCATTCTTCTTCCAAGAGAATGCGCGTACATTTCCTATAAATATAACCTTCAAAATACCTAAAAACCATTAGCGTAATTAGTATATAAATGTATAGCCCGAATAGGTAGGAAAACATGGTGCTAAAAAAAATACTATCATTGTTGACCGCAAAAAAAGAAGTTTGTATTTTACAAAATTTTATGTGGGGAATGCCAGGCTTCCACCGTGGTCCGGATCCCACGTTGAACTGTAGGTCCTCCATTTCATCTCACAATCACCCTACCATTACACATTAGCGTAAGTGCGTATAACCCGAAACGGGTAGTAAGACGCGGTGCTAAATAATAATAATAATAATAATAATAATAATAATAATAATACAAAATTTTACTTCTATCAAAATCTACTATGACTTTTTGCTACGCATTATGTACAAATTAGGACGAACTTAACAGTCGAAAGAGAACTGACCTTTACTAAAGTTATTGAATGAGAAATAATTTGCACGATTTTAATAAAAATATAGTTATAAGCTATAAATAGTGATTCTATGATTTCAAATCATTAGAGTTTACAGGTTTAAAAGGTCAAACTTTATATTTTATACTTTATGCGTATCATTGTTAAAGTAAAGTATCTAATGTATGTGGCTGAAATTTATTATTACTAGACAAGCATTTCGGGTGTATACAATGCCATATTTATAATATTATTATTATTATTATTAGAGCCTACCAAAGAAAAAAGTAGCTACAAGTTGTCTAAATATATTATTTATTTAGGCTATGACTGTAAGATTTATTTGTGAAGATTCTTAAGTTAGGTCTAATCTAATCTATTTACTAAAGTAATAAAAATACAATCTCGCCCAAGGACATAAGAAATCCGAAAATTAAATCTAATATTTCTCTTCGCAAGCAAATAAGATTTTCGTGCAATGATGTAGGCGACACAATATTGAATCAAACCAATATGGGAATGGAACGTGCTTTCAGTTGTTCCACTTCCAAAGTCTCTCATTTATTCCTCATCCTCTTTACCATGTTATTTCACGTACACAACAGACAACGCAGTAGAGTCTGGTTCAATGGTGACGGGGAGGTCGGGGATCAAGTCCCGGATGGGTGTACTGAGGATGGTTTTGGTCTCGATGCTTTTCCTACTCTCTCAACGTACAAGTGGCTGTACACATACACTAATTACGCCTTCCCTATCGCTTTCTTGCAAATGTAATTAACCGTGTATTATCTGGATGGGTAGTAAGAACAAATCATTTTATTAACATAGAAAGAGAATTGCAGCATTCCTTGCATAGGTTTATGTTTAAATAGGTGTTAGGATAGTAATTAAAGTGAGCTCCAAAGCACTTGTCCAGCATATTTCGTTATAAATAACTAATACATGTTGATCCCAATAGGATTCATACCCAGGATCCCTCCCTGGGAGCCATTTGCCGAAGCGTCAACTATGATCAAGGCTGACTTATTACTTTATTAATAAGGTTGGATTGCTTCAAAGAATTTGAAAAAAAAAATCAACCCCTGCACCCTCTTACCCCCACCCCCACCCCCCATCCCAAAGACCTTAAATTTTTGATAAACAATTAAATAATAGTAGGCCTACTACTTTAACACAATTTTGGCCTTTTGTTTTTAGACAATCACACCCTTGTCCAGAAAATCTAAATCCCTAGATTTGCATTGCATTTCCTTACCAATGACGAGGAAAAATATGGTTGAAATACCTTTTAAACATAGGGCCAGTTTCATAGTCAAATTTAGTACGCCTCAAGTGCGGCGCTACAATAAATACAAGACGACACCTACCTAAACCAGAATGGAATGGGCCGTTCTCGCATAGGAAACTGGCCCATTCCATTCTGGTTTAGGTAGGTGTCGTCATGTACTTAGTGTAGCGCCGCACTTAAGGCGTACTAAATTTGACTATGAAACTGGCCCTAAGTCTTTGTTTTCCCCATGTGAGTTCCACTGTAGATTTCCATTGAATGCGAGTACACATTCTCTTAAATACCCTCCTCCCTGTGTCTTAGCTTGAGTCCTAAATTTAAAACACACTTTTATAATTTATATATAACAAACTTATTTTCAAAACAATCCACCAAAAGTGTTTCAATATAATCACTACCCTGCCAACTGAAAGACATATATTATAATAATTATATTTCTCTGAATATTATTTTTTTGTCAATAAATTTTGCGTGCATTTAGAATATAATTTTAGTGAGAGCTCAGTTTCAAGCGATCACAAGTGTTGTTCATCAAGAGAGCTATTATTATTGGGTAATTAAAAGCTTGAAATAGCCTATTTGGCTGACTGTCATTATGTGAAGTCCAAGTGCATTTACCACGGGCTGAAATGGAGTAATAAAACGGATCGAGTGAATGACTGAAGTAATGAAAATTAATTTCACTTCCGCACTTCACGGAAATTACTTTGACGGTAAATTGTAATTAATTTAGATTTATTTATGTTTGGCATTAGGATGATAAATAATAGTTTTAAAACAAATAAAAGAATACATATCAAATCTGTTTCGGTAGTTGTACGGTAGAGGGCGTCACCGTAGTAATAGACAGGATTAACTTTGATCGAAAGTTCGGCGTTTGAATCCTGTAAAGCTGTACCGTGGGGGTTGGGGTGAGGGTGGGGGGGGGGGGTTGTTCTTAAATGGTTTACTGTTATACCTTAACAAAGATGGAGTACATTTAATCATACATTCCTTTTCCATACTCAAATGGCTTAAATATGCCGTAAGATCGAACGTATATTGAGACACTATGATCATAATAGAGGAGTACCATTGTTTCGCATATGCTAAGTGTCACAAGCTATCGTTAACTATTTCAAATGTTACAGAAAACAATTACAAACAGCTAGTGACGCCCTCACTTCGACAAATCAACTGATTGTTTTGTGAGAGACGATTGTTTGTTTTGGCTGTCACAAAAATTTTTGTAGGCTAGTGTTTATCATGCTATATTTCTTTACTCTACTGTTCTTATTAATTCTAATCATATCTTTGAGGTAAAACATTATTTTACCGTAATTTTATTATAACCTAAAAACAATATTGTTCTCCAAAATGGTGAGTTGGGCAATAAGGAATAATATTCCATAACACCCGCACATTTTTCAAGTATTTTGCAAGTGATTTATTTTGTCAACGTAAGTTTAAACATTGTTCCTAACACCTAAGAAATCTATTAAGAGAATAATGTAACCTGAAACAATATTTTAGTCTAATATATTTT
Source organism: Timema douglasi (assembly GCA_901482245.1). Taxonomy (NCBI): domain Eukaryota; kingdom Metazoa; phylum Arthropoda; class Insecta; order Phasmatodea; family Timematidae; genus Timema; species Timema douglasi. The sequence continues at coordinate 10,807 of CABEEJ010006334.1, forward strand.
AATAGTTCATTATTATTAATACTGATTATTAATTAGTTATTTTTTATTATAATGTATGATTTCATTGATTCATTATTATTATTTTATGGTTTTATACATACAATTTGCATGTTTTTTTACACTTTATTATGACCCATTTGTCAGTTTTAGCATATATAATTAATTCTTTAATACAAAATGTGTGTTATTCCACAATAACCTTATTTGTTCCACATCTCTTTAAGTGCTCCTACAAGACATTAAAAGTTATTAATTTTGCTTTAAACACCAAAAATAGTTAAAACATATTAATTATAAGTTTAATATGGAACTCAATGACAAAATGTGAAAATATCCCTATGTAAATATATATAATAAATTGATTTTTTTTCAACTTGATGTTTTATATAATTTAAAAAAATCTACAATCATTTAAACTATGATGTCATAGTGTTAAGAGATAATTATCCACATTTGGTATTTGTAGGTTGGCAGTTGTGCTCCCGTAGCCAAGTTTTTACTGCCTCAGAGCTTGACGTTTGATCACAGTGTTTTTATTGTGTCATGTTTATATTTGTTTACATGTAGGGTCTACACCGGTATAGGTTGAGGGGACCACCGAATTTTGGCCATTTTGAACGGTTTGATATTGCAAGAAGCTGATTACTTACATACCAATTTTAATAGGAATGGCATTATTTGACAAATATAAAAGCTATTACATCTGTTATGTAAGTATTCATACATTTGGGCGTGTGATCTGCAGTTGTCACTTTTGATCGATATTATATATACCTCTAAAATATCACTAATATTTTAGTGAAATTTTATCATTTTTGACCACAAAAATGTTAGTAGTTTCTTAAAGGCGCCTACTATGAGAATTTAACTGTACCTAAGTTACGTTAGCTCGCACTATTTTCTTAAGATAAGATTCCCTGTGTTTTTCTGGGTTTTATAGTATGACGTCCCATTTTTTCAAACATTATAGAGCAGTTGTCACCAAATGGTTGAACTGGAGTCACTGTTAAAGTTTTGCTGGACTAAGGAAGTATGCCGAGTTTTTTAAACGAACCTCCATCAAAAATAATTTGGGTCCTTTGCTTCAAAGAGTAGAATACAACAGGTTCCAAAACTTTTTAGAACAAAGAAGCCCTTACACCAGAAAAAAATATATGCCGAAGCCCTCATCCAATATTTTTAACATTAATATTATAAACATACAATAACGATAGGTACATTTTACAAGTTTACAAGTTTAAAACAAACGAGATAAACATGTTCTGGTTGCACCATTGACAAATTCCATTTATTCAAATTTGGAAAAAAAAAATTGGTAATCTTAATTACTGATGCTATTTTATAGTGTGAAACACAAATACAGAATAGTCTTAAATTGCCTCACAAAGCCTGAGATAACCATGGAAGAGCCATTTTGAAAAAATCTGGTATAGATGAATAAAATTTCGTTTTTCACATAAATGACTATTGTGAAGTCATGGCATGGATATTGATTGATGACAGGAAAATTTGCCTTTGATGGAGAGATTCATACAGCTCAATGTTTCAGGGAGGAAAATAAGGGTAGAGGAGGGAATAATACACGTTTACGAAACAGTGTGATTATATATTTAGTTAACATTCTTTTCGATGTAAGGGGCTACTTGTTAAAGATTGCAGTTTAGTGCCCCAAATTTATAAAAGTGTCAGTATGTTTTAGTTTTTTTTGGGTAAAATTCCCTGTGTTTTCTCAGTTTTCCAGGTGCTTGACAATTCTGCATGATGTGTTGCTTAGAAATTAATAAATTAAAAGTAGAAAGCCAACTGAAATATACGTGACCAAGATTCTAACATTAACCTCCCCATCAACACTAATACAGTATATATATAAAATTGTACGTACCCCAAGCACCCATATCAATAGTCACATGGTCTAAGACACGTTACTCTCACGATTAACTGTATTAGTGTTGGGGTACGTACAATTATATATATATATATACACACACACACACACACAGTAGAACCTTATAATTCGAGGTCCAGGGGATATATAAATAATTCTAATATTAAATTTTTTTAATATTTACGCAGCCGGTAAATAATAAATCAGTATTCTAAAAAAATGCTACATATAAGCACACACGTTTTGTATATGCTATATAAAACACACATACACAATATATACATAAAGAAAAACAGGATAATTTAAACACAAATTATAAAAACCAGGAAAAATGAACACACAAAAATCGCATACTCAAATCTACGAAGACGTGCAAAATGAAAGTTTAATCCTTCCATACTGGGCTTCACGTGATTACATTGTCACACAAAAGTGACTAAAACGGGGCCAAAACATCTCCTATTCTAAGAAACTTTATTCTACATTCTTGTCATATGTGGGGATTTAATAAAGATGGCAATTTTAGGTTTGAAATGAGTACAAACTAGAAAATTAACAATGTATAGACTTCGAATTATTCAAATATTTAATTTTAAAGCTCAAATTAAAAGATTTTTTTACCATTGATTTAAATAAGAATTTTATGGGGAATCATGGCGGGTATCAAAATACTTAATTTATAGAATTAGTCAATGTTGAATTAGCTAGATCCTACTGTACATTAGATGTAAATTATAGAATATGTTTAACTGGCTTTGTGTACTAACAACTTAGAGGTACAAAAAGTAACAAAACTGGAGATAAATTATAACTAGGGGTATGTGAACATATATGTTGAGTGCCACTGATCTAGGGTGCCCGAATCTTTGGGAACGCTGATTAAACGCCAAACTTATCTAATTGGGGTTGGAATGCTAGCCAGGTGTACTTAATGTGTGTTTGTATGTTTTCCCACTCTTCTTCAACGTAAATATGAGTACATTTCATTTCAATGTTCCTGTCTCATTCCTACCAAATTTGTGTGGTTAGAAGTGTAAAGCCCGGATGGGTAGCAATACGTCATGCAAAAATTAAACCGAAGGAGATAGAGATGAAGAGAAAGTAAAATAGAATTTATTCGAGTGCAAAGGAGATGGAGAAAACCAAAGGGATAACTAACATCTGGAAAACTAATTTCAGTTAAAATTCGATCTCAGTGGTCTTGAGGTAGAGTGCTCGCCTCAGTACTCGATGTTCATGGGTTTTGAGATAAAAATCCGTAGCACAACTTACTTCGGGTGAAAAGTAAAGTCGACGGTCCCATGAAAAAGCCCTGAAAGGAATGGGAAAATACCTTTCTCGGGTAAATTGACGGACCCTTTCACTCTCGCTTATGGATATTCTCGTTTGCTGATATAGTCAGTCAGTTTAGAAATTGCACTTTCCTGGTCAATGCATTCTATCGGGATCCTGATGTCACATACCATGTGGTCACACGTTCGGGTGACACGTATTATAACAGGGTACAACATAACGTTAGAGAAAGTGAATTTATCTGAGAAGACGTTGTACCTTTAAATTGTTGCCGATTTGAAGTGTGGCAGTGCGCATGGTGTAAGCGGTAGTCGTATCTGACAAGAATATCAAAAAGGTGAGGGAGGGGGGGTTGGGGGAAGCGTGGCATAGAAGAGGGTTGCTAAGGCAAGACACAAAAGACAGATACCGAGTTATGCGGTGAATAATTCATGCTTGTGTGGACTCGTGGAAAACGTAACTTTTTTTTTCACTAGATTTTTCTTCTCAAACCTCTCTTCCTCCCTCTTTAAAGCTTGTACAGCTATTTTATTGTAGCTGCCCTCTCTCATTCGAATTGCACAAACTTAAATATATAATCTTTACTCTACACACTAAGGAATTTGTATGCAAATTTATATTACTAAACCGAATAATATGTTTAAATAATCTCCTTCAAAGAAAAATGCATATCTAATATTGTTCTAATAATTATATTTTACTCATTTCATATTTTTTTATGTTTTAATTAAAACTGATAATTATTTACAAATCAATTTATGCTAACATATTTAAAGAAAATTCTTTTTAAATAATATGTATGCATCACGGGCTATGCATCAGCTTAACGGGAGAGTTATGTGACATTCAACAGTTATAATTATATGCTTCCAAATTTTTTACCTTTACCAGAGGCTGCACAGTATAAGGCAAGGACGGGCAAACTACAGCCCGCGGTTCAAATAGGCCCGACAGTGTGTTAAATCCGGCGCTTGGGATACATAATTTAAATGTGTTGCTTCCCTTTGTGTGATCGAAGCTCATTCACAGTTTCACTCATCTCACACACCATCATATAAATCTTCTGAACTAACTTTAAACATACTAAGATACAAAGGTATTTATAAATGTTTTGCATTCTCAGCGTATCTAAACTTATTCATGTAAGTTTGTTACTATTATGTTTTTTATTTTAAAAAAATAAAGGCATTTTTGAAGAACGTTTATAAATAAAAATTTTAAACCCATCAATTTTTTTAATTTCCCCACCCTGTGAGTAAGTTTGTACATCCCTGCTCTAAGGGGTTAGACTCGCACTGCATTTGGTCAATGTTTAAGAGCTTTTTTTAATATTTTAATCCCGGACTGTTGTATTATTATTATTATTATTATTAGCACCGCGTCTTACTACCCGTTCGAGTTATACGCACTTACGTTAATGTGTAATGGTAGGGTGATTGTGAGATGAAATGAAGGACCTACAGTTTAACGTGGAATCCGAACCACGGTGGAGGCCTGGCATTCCTCACATTCACAAGATGTCTTGTCAGAGGTGAAGGAAGGGTTTGGTAATCAGATAAATCTTTTCCGGGACCGAGGATCGAACCCCGGCCGCCAGCATAGAAGTCTGACACCTTACCCCTAGACCACCAGGTCACCCCCGGACTGTTGTACTAAGAGAGGGAGAGAATTTTAAATATGCACTTCATCAGAGCAGTTTTCTATTCATCTCTCCCCTCACTAATGCAGGTGCAACTCTTCTAAATTACCATCCTCATCCTTTATCACGTGACTATTCTGTTGATAGCTATAGATTAAATGTGAAAGTAAAAAAAAAATCAAAATATCTTCTTAAGTAAATTTTCCAACCAATTCATGAATATTAGAAAATTAATGTATGAACTAGTTAAATTGAGTTTTAAATATGCAAGTGTAAACTTGTATTTTAATTTTCATTAATTTTATCATAGCTATAACATGATTTCTCAGATGACTTTAAGCAAGAAGAAGGGCTTAAAAACGTTAACTACAGTTTTATTAGTTTTCGCTCATATACTGACTTCCCAGCCGCATTTAATTAGACTAATATAGTAAGGATATATATACTTTATATATAATACATATAAAGTATAGTTTTTGAAGAAATACACCAAAACTTGAGTAAAGAGAGAGTGGGAAACCATTTAGGAAATAAAACACCCATTCAGACCGGGATTCAAGGCCTGACCTCCCTGTCATCGGAGAACAGACCACATGAGCTTGACACCCTAGTCCACGTGTCTAACGATATGAGTACTTTCTACCCAACTATGGTGACATGGCTGTAAAAAGGTAGCGTTTGAACTTTTTTTTTCCAATATTGACATAATTGAGCAAACAATTTTTTTAAAAAATCCTCACCTGTTCGGTTTACATGTTAAGTTAATGTTTAAGGTAGGCGGGAGGTTGAACGTAGAAGAGGTGCATTGGAATTTGCATGGATAGAAGAAAGTTACCGTTTAGGAAAAATTACACCCCGTACAGTAGACAGGGTTTCGAACCCCGACCTTCCCGTCATCAGCAGTACAGTCTAATGTTTAGAGCGACGTCTTGGAGCTTAAACCATGTGCCCAGAAAATCGGGTCCAAACAGTTTTAATCATTTCATCGGCAATGATTTATTGTATTGACAGCTATAGTTTTATTACTGTTTCTGTTATTTGTATTTTGTGGCTCGGCGACACAAAGCGGTTATTAGTGCCAAAGTTATAGTCACACAACATATAATTTGGCCTGTGAATATATGAAAGTAATTTTAGTAACTTTTATAACTGTAACACAACTAGCCTCATACACAGATTCATTATACAACAAATCGATATGGTCATAAATGCTAGGAACAGTCCAATTTTCATAAGAAGGTCCCTTTATAAAATACAATTTTTTTAAAGGGTAATAATTGTTAACAACTAACTATTTTATGAAAGTTATTTGATAGATATTGATAATATCTACAAAAAATAATAACTGCAGATTATATTATTTCACGTACGAATACGTGAAAGTAGATATAGTACAATTTTTATCTGTTAGATAATGTTCTTCCTATGTATAACGAGGAAAACCGACACATGTGGCTTAGCGCACCGCCAACTGCTCGCAAGTGGGTCACATAGTTTACACTGTTGTGAGGGGTGTTGAGGGGTGAAAGATAGGTATGCTGTGTTGTAACTCGACGACCCCAACTGTGTGTGTTAGAGAGAGAGAGACAGTAAGAGGGGTTGGGGAGGAGAGAGAGAGGGGGTGTACTTGGCTAGCGGGCACCTCAAGAGAAGCTTACCTCACTCGTATCCTCGCAGCCACCTCTCACCACACACTCACCTGCGAACAAGAGGAGAAAGGTGAACCATGTTAGTTTACACCCGCCAAGAGGTTGGAAAGGGGGTGGGGTGATAAACACTATCCTTTATAGCTAAATACCATCACCTATTTTTCTACCATCAGCCCATATAATTATAATTTGTATTTCGAAAGGTGGTGGGAAAGGAAACAAAAGACAAGTTTCTATGGCAACACATATTTTTTGACGTTTATTTAAATTTTCTACACAAAGTGAAATCAAAAGTTTTAGAATATATCTCATGAACATTCTTCAATCCAATAGACAGCCACAATCAAAAATAAGTGAACAGTATAACAATTTAATATTATTATTAATTAAAGGATTTAGAGTAAAACTAAATAATTGGCAAATTATTATATTTACAACCAAGACTGAACGATATTGTTAAATCTGTTCAAAACTTTTTTTTCACGAAAAAAAGTTATCAAATTCCGGGAGTCCCATGAAAATATTAAAGAACGGCTGAGATTAATAAAAGTATAAAATTAAGCTAAATAGATTTACTGAATTTTTTGTTTCTAGCCAAAGAAAATCTATATTATAAAAACTGCAAATATATTTAACTTAATTTGCATTAAGGTCTCAGTTTTATAACCTTTAAACTCCTATCTGACAAAATGGACTAGTAACGTCGACTATAGAAGATAGGGGTCTAGAAAACGGTGGTTTTAGAAAAGGTGGCGTATAAAATAACTTAGGGCCGTATTTATATTCCAATCTTTGGAGTTAAACAATCTCTTAGTATACGAATAACAAGCAGTTCAGGTCGAATGAGATATAGGCTAGCCTCCGATTCTTAACGGACCTTAAGAGGTAAGTGGAATAAATTAATATATATTTATAACTTTAAGAAGGGGGTGGGTGAGTTCTTAAGGATTTATTCATTAGTTTATTGATTGTATTCGTTGTGTTTGCATATTAGTCATTTTAGTTTCTGCAAGTAAGGATTAAATAAGTAAAGGTCTAATATTGAGGTTTTATGATGTTCTAATTCGGATGTCAGCAAATTCTCCAATCGAGTTTCATTCGCACTCTAGACGCAAAATGTTAAAAGGATCACATTTATATAAAAGTTACCAGCTCAATATAAGCTAGTAATATATATTTTGGAATTACATCTCAATTATGAGAATGATGAAGATAAAATGAGGAGAAAATATATCCTAATTTGCTTGGATAAATAATGGAAAACCGTTAGGGAAAATAAACTCTCAGTGCAATGATCTGGGGTTGAGCCACATCCTCTAACTAACCACGTGACTAAAATTATATTATATACGAACGTGATTATTGGTCCGCGTGCCAGGTGATGTGGATTCCATTAGATTAGCGCATGGTCAAGATTTCAACGTAAAAGTGTGTGACAGTCAAAATATCGTTAACACTTAACACGATAAACATTACATATCTACCAATTTATTGAAGCTTTGCTTGAAAGTAACAACCAATGCTATATAAGGCAGGATGAAAGAAGACACGACCAAATTAAATTAAGTGGAAAATAGGTTTATAAAGCGTTATTTGGTATAAAATATCTAGGACATCACTTTGTTTGACACGTAGAAATAGCTTTTTCTTTTATTTTTATTAAAACACCTCTTGGTTATATTTCATTACAATATTTTATTATATCTAAAAAACAACAAATTACTGTATATTTCGAAAAATTAATCGTAAATAACAGGCATCGTCCAATGTCAAGTTGATTGAGGCATAATGCATTTTACGATGGCTATTTTTCTTCTTCCTCTAAAATGCCATTTTACCCATCTATGTTAAACGCATTTTAATTAACACCAAGAGGGGACGAAAAAAAAGAAAGTAAAATTCAAAGCAAATGTGCTCACATTTGCATAGAAGGATAGTTAGAACCCATCAAGTTAAAAACCTAGATGAGTCTTAAATCATCATGTTCACAACTGAGTGAATTTATTAACCAATTAACCATGCTATAATTTGTTCCATATATAGTTAAGAGTCTAAATTTAATTTTAAATGTTATTATTCGGAGTTCTTTCTTGTTTTATGTATTTCTTCAAAGCGATAAAATAGAGGTTAAAAAAAATCATATGTGTGAACGCGGGTTAAAATTCCAAACTCATCTAGTCTGGTTTGGTGGTGACGAGAAGGTCACTGGGAGGCTGGGGTTCAAGTTATGGCTGGGTGTAGTGAGGGTGGGTTTCCTAAAATAATTTCTCAATCTCCCTCTAGGAAATGTGGTTATATCTCCTCTAAATTAAGGGATGCCACTATTTTATTTATACTAAGCCCCCTGAAGAAATTCCCACTTTTCCAGACATTTTAAATAATTTTTATTATTACTATTTAGCACTGCGTCTTTCTACCCGTTCGGATTATACGCTTTAAGTACTAATTACGCTAATGGATTAGGAATTGGGAAGGTTGAATAAGAGGAAGTGAACGTGAATTTTCGTGGAGAAAGAGTGGAAAACCATTTAGGAAAAACCACCCCCAGTTCACCCAACCGAGATTCGAACCTCGATCTCCCCGTCCTCAGCAGTCGAGCTCAACACGACAAGCGCGTTAGCCAACTACGCCACTGAGGCGGGTTTTTAAAGAATAGTATAATGAAATGAATCTTAATTTTTCATAAAATTGACTAATGTGAAGTATGTTATTGGTATTTAGAACAAGATAATTCGATTTCGATGATTTAATCATTACATAATCTAATGTTTAAAGAGTTACATGAAGGGTTAATCTTAATCTATTAATTATTTAGCCTGACTCTTAAGATTGCTTTTTTTTTTAAATTCTGCAATTAAGCTATAAAATTTGCCAGTACTAATTTGTTTTTGTTTTTAATTAAATTCTTTGTAATTACCCTGTTTTTACAGACACATTTGTTTCCCTTGTATGCTCACAGTTCTGCTGTTTTTCCGAATACACATGGCTAACCTGAAACTCTTTCTTCCTAATACCTATCCCATTAGTGAACGAAAGCTAACGCTTGTACAAATAACTGTAAATGACTATCGTAGCTTAGATGATTGAAATTATCTTTATGTTATGAATGTAGTCACAAAAATAATTATATTCGTGAATTAAAAATATGGCACTTAGACATGAGAATTTAACCCGGGACTCTTGGCTTAGTGTGCCCGTGCACAGGGTCGTTCTCTGTTAAGGCAGAGTCTGTAATGGACATGTGTAAATCATCTGCTACTATGATCTATCATTGATACCACCGCTATCGGTGACTCTGGGGGGNTGAGTGAAAAATGACCCTGAGCTCCGGACGACCTAAAGAGCTAAATGCTCCATATTATTCGTTTTTATGAACAACAATTGTCATTATAATAACGGGCACACAAAACCATTCCCAGGTCGATAGTGGCTGTCGTATCAATGATAGTTGATAGTAGCCAATTATCTCCACACTTTTATCACAGATTGTTTTTAAACTATACTGAAGAATGACGATGAACACGAGATGAATCTCGAATTTCCAAGAGTCCCGAGTTCGATTCCCGTGACCAGGTATAATTTTTAAATATACGACTATCCCATTAGTACAAATATCAGGGAATCCTGGAAGAGTAGTATGAAGCGGTTAATAAAATGTATGAACATGAGTAAGTAAATAATTTATCTAACGAAGTATTCACAAAGTAGCAGTCTTGTTTTTTTAAAAATATTTAATCTTTCCGTCATGAATCAGTTGAGATTGTGAGGTTGTGTATATTCCCTACTTTGAGTGCCACGTAGAAGCCCAAAGAACTAGGTAGGCCTAGTGTAAAGTTAGAGCTGTTCATTACAAGCTTTTCATGCCAGCGCAACCCCCGCCACGGCTCGCTAAAACCAGGCTTCTCAAACCCTTCACACTGCAAGCCTTAGTACAAACTCCCGCTTCCGCCTTACAAATTTCATTTGATGCTCGTTACCACCCTATCTCTTATCTCCATTTCTATCGCTCTCCTTTATTCCCTTCTACATGTATTCTTCACTGGCTTTTTACTCTACACCCTTTGGTCCCCTTCTTGACGTACAGTATCTACAACGGTTGTTCATTTAGTTAGTATCTTCTTTTTACATTTTTCCTGTACAAGACTTTAATTTAAATGGAATAGTTTTAAGCATGTTTATGTTTTACTAAGGCTTCTTTTCTATATATTTATTTCGTGCCGACATGTCGCGACTTTCTGTCTCCATTTTCAACTCTCCTTCTATTTCTTTACTGTTTCGTGTATGTGGAATAGAAGGGAATGCTATAACACTATAGTTGGATATTTATTTTGTAATTAAAATACCAAAATGTATTTCTGGCCAAAATAAATACAAAATTGTTTCAGTGGATATGTTTGGTTTAACTTTCTACACATATTAATCTCAATCATAATTTTATATTCGTTACGGACCTAGCGGAATTTGTACAAGACATTTATTATTCATTTTAAATGTTCTTGTTCAAATGACACGCTGCTCATGACCATTATAAAATAATTATATTGATTATTATGTGTAGAAAATTGGGCACAATGATTAAATAGAGCTTCTTTATAGACTCTTAAATTATTTTTTTTGTGGTTTGTATTAGCTTTAATTTATATTTTTAGTCATATTTTTGACAAATATAAGATTTGTGATTAAACTTATTTGTGGAAAAATATAGTTTTATTCCATTTATGTTTCATGAATTTGTTTAAATTTAAATTATTACGATCAATTTATGCTATATAAATTACAAACATGTTTAAAAAAAAAAGGATTAGTACACTTTATCCCGCATCGGTGAATAAGTGGAAAAAAAGTGTCTGTAAAATGTTGTATGTTATACTGGTAATAGGGTTTTAGTCCAAGCCGGATCTACAGATTCGTTTTTAACCATAAAGTTTTATTAATTTCCTGCCCTTTAAATGCGGGTTCACTTCATCTAAACTATACCTTATAGCTATTATCATCTCAACCCTCGTAGTGTAATTATATGGATATCATTTATAATAAAATAAGATGCTGAGCACATGGACACACGTTAAAAACGTCCTTTAAAATATTGATAATTGATTTATTATTATAATTACGCAATCCAAAGAAAATAATAATCGACTGCATTAAAATTATTAGGCATTTTTTATTTATAAGGAAAAGTAGCACAACTAATCTTGTTTTCTTCCATTATTACGTCGCTTATTATATGGGCCATCGTGTATTAAGCGAAGGTAAGACTGCTACCTTGTTTGGTTCCACTCTGGTGTGTTATAAGTTAATAAGCTATAAAATAAGGAAATAGTGTAATCAATTAGAGTAATAATTCCATTTTCTGTCCAAACGGGTCCGATTCCTTAACAAAGTTGGTAACGTGTCTTCCTAGTAAGTTAAGGGTTTCGAGTTCAATTCCTGGCAGGGCTTAAAAACTTATCATTGGTGAAATGTGAATTAACAGCCGGGGGTTGGATGTTGGGCCTGACCTATATTTTAAGTTAAAGTCGTGTGATTAGATAATAAGTTGGTTCAGAAAGTGTATGGTTAAATACCTCAAATAAAAAAAATAACATGTAAACGGAGTGTACTTAAAACGTTCCATGCACTGTCAGAATCCAAATTAAATTTTAAAAGAAAGTTAAGCAATGATAAAGACCCTTTTAAAAGATCGCATCTCCCTTCGCCCCCATTGAATAACTGTTCCATCACTTGTTCAGCAGAGCCTGGCTGTACTCGTGCGAATGAGTGTGTACGCATGTATGTATCTCCTTGTATCATATTTCACGGACTCTCACACTCTCCACCCAGCCGTGCATTAACCGAGTCGAGGTTTGCACTCAACTGCTCACTTTGCAAGGAACGTTAAGATTACAACACGTGGGGCGTGAGCACGCCTGCTGACAGCGACGTAAATGCTCGTCTGGAAAACAGTTTATAGGCACCGACGTAATTGAAACATGACTTACACGAGCGTACTTAAAATAATACGAGCCATGAATATGACGTATACATGTGTTGTTGGGTACATGTTTATAAAATACAATTATCATAGGAAGAAACTTATCTGACAGCTAGTAAAGCTACTAAAACTACTTTCACGTATTCATCCATTCATACGTTCATATTATTACTTTCAGGTGTTCTGTCTCACGACAGGTCCATTCATTTTGTCAGTTAACTGAGACCGCCAATGCACCCTGTCCTGTGCCTCCTACTTCATCTTCCAGAATTTTCTTCATAGGTATGTAAAAATATATAAATATATATTGTGATACACAAATGTCACCTTTCACCTGGGAGTTTTTGTTCCATTTCTTCCAGTATACATTTTAAGGTTTCGATTCTTGTTCTAGTTAAGGAAAAGTTACGTTCCAGTTAAATTTAGATTATTAATTAGGATCCGGTTCCTATAACTTTTTTAAATAGATAGTCTAACATTATAAAATCCTTAGATACAAAAAAATATTTTAAATAAAATTTACATAACATTACACATTTTTTCATGTAAAAGATACAAAGGAATACATTCGACTTTGACAAAAAAATTCTCGAGAACAGGATAGAGAATTTCAAAATAAGATTAAGTTTAAGAAAGGAGGATATAAATCCAATTATAAAAAATAGTTTAAGAATTTACAAGAACCTTTAATGAACCTAAAAACATATAATTTCTAATTTCCCTTCTGGTTCATAGGTAATTTATTTTTATGACGTTCCTTAAAAATAACCATTAACTTCTGTTATTTGTTCTGTCTTCATTCCTGATTCGTCTCCCTGCTTTTAATATGTGAACAGTAAACCTGATTACCTCAATTAAAAAAAAAGCTAAGTATTTAATTTTAAGAACTATACTGTGTCGTGTTCTTATCATTATTACAGTCTTAACATTTCTTTTAGGATTTCAAGTTGATATTTTTCCTTGATGGATCAAGTTAGAAAGAAAAAAAATGTAAGATAATTCAATAGTAGTAATAGATGTATAGAGAATGAATGTTGTTCACGTGGTTTAAGATGTCAAGACGAAATATAAAATGGTCCAGTTAAAACAATGCCTCGCTACTCTTGGTCATTTACCAGAACCTGATAATACCAACTAATTAAATAGTAAAAATGCTATCTATTTTTATTGCAGACAAATCTTGTATTTCTAAAAGGTCCTTTATATGAAAATTGGACTAAGAATGCCAAACAGATTGATATACGTGTTGTTGGGTACATGTTTATACATATTTACGAGACGGGTACAGGAAATGTATGAAGTATCGATTAGAATCCAAATACTAAATTATGTTTTAAAAAAAATTCTGATACTTGAAAAAATGTTAGCAATAGCAATTTTATTTTACTGTCTTCTATATTGCAATGCTATTCTTAAAAATAAGATTTACTTTCGTTTAACGTGCTGTAACAGTGCCAAAATTATATTTTTGTAATTTATAGTAGTTCAAAATTAAAAAAAGATTTTATTGGAAACAATTTAAGTAGTGTTTCGTATAGTTTTGAATATCTAAATTAATAAATATATATATATATATATATATATATATATATAAATAACTATTATATGGAAATAATTAAATCTTCATCTGAACACCCAGAAATCAAACGAGGGTATCAATTCTACCTGTCATGAATCACCTTAGCCAATGATCCTTAAACATGGACAATGGCATATATTACACAGTATCATCACACTTGACTTATTTCTAAATAGATACCCTGAGACAAAACGACATTTGAGACGGAATTCTTGTTCGGGTTAAACTCCTTAGACATAAACTAAATGTATACAATCACAGTCTAGGACCAAACCAAGTTCACCTAGATATGTAAAAAAACACCACTCCCTCAACCACGTGGTTGTGGAGAAGAACAATTTACTTGCAAGTTTTCCCAAGACAAGGTCATGTAACTTTAAAAACTCCTGTTACAGAAATATTTATGACAATCTATTTGCAATTCCGCATGGTGCACTTTGGTATCTCCACCTGAATTTGTGCCATCTCAGGCACTGAACGTGAGAACAAGGTTGAGATAAAGACTCCCAATAAAAACAATATTTTCCGACAAGTACCCTTCCACAGTTCATATCACCCTCCACACACCCGTCCAAAAGATTCTAGCGCTCCCATCTTGTGTAGGAGCAACTTTTAAAAAATCTAAAGAACATCATTGGTGAATTTAATGAAGGAATAGTCTCTTAGCTCAATCGGTTCATTTCATACAGTGTTTATTAAACTGTGGTACTCGTACCTCCAGATTTACGCGATGGGTTTTAGGTGGGTATGTTGGGAACGTGCGTTAAGGGTGGTGTTTTTACAGTTTTTATTTTTAAAAAACACTTTTTTTACAAAATAAATATAATATTCACATGGTGATATCAACAGTTCTTGAATATGATATATCATTAGCTTAGCGGTATTATATAATACACTTTTTAAAATAAGAAAAAAAAGTTGCCAATAAATTACAGGACACTCTTGACAAATTTTCAAAAATATTTGATATAATCGAAGGAAATTAAATTTTATGTTACTATTGGATAAATATTTTACTGGTTTTGACAAAAAAAGATTTTGCTATAAAAATCGCAAAAACACTGTCCGTAAATAAAGTGCCCTACATCCTCACACTAAGAAGATATGAGAAGTTACAACAAATTTATTTGTTGACGTATGTTGGCTTGACACTAAAGCCTTATTCAAATTTGAAATTACTGTTTGTACTTTATAAGATGGCAGGTTTTTTATTTTCTTTATGGAGAGATGGAAGGGGTACTTTTTCTAGGCCATCAACCTCAAAGTGGTACATGGCTGGTGAAAAGTTTGGAAATCCCTGGTTTTGTTTATATTGAAGGGAACGTGGACGAGTGTCCATATCAATGCAGTTTTTATGGCAAAAAGTATTTTTGGCCCAAATAAATATATTTATTCAATAGAGAGAAATAGTTTAATTTTATACACATTGTAATTTCAATAGTACTTTCCTTCCCGCCTTAAGGTAGGAATTTATGAGACGCAAGAAACGACCAGTGTTTTTGCAGTTTCTACAGCAAAATATCTTTTAGTCAAAATAAACAAAATATTGCTTGTGTACAAATATAAATTCTAATTTTCATCACATGGTGATTCCACAGTTGTTCAATATATGTCATGAACATAGCAACATTAGATGACAAACTTTTCAAAATTAAGAAAAAAGTTGTTTTTAAATTCCAAGACATCCTTTAGATATATTCAAGTACTGATGTGGTCACCATGCGAATAAAATTAAACTCTATGTTTGTATTGAAGAAATATTGTTAATTTTAACCAAAAAATGTTTTAATATAAAAACTACAAATACATTGATATTTTCACTACTTCCCCTACATCCCCACCTTAATACACATTAAAAAAACTAAATGATGTGACCTAACTTAGATTCTTTCTAGTTATTTTTATACTCTGCCCAATTGGATAGTTTGGGGTTCCCTTGTAACGTATGTAAGAGTATTAAATAACAAGTCGTAAGACTAAACTTCAAATTCAGCATATATCCTGGATACATCTTCCGTGATTTATATTATTGTTTCCCCTTACATGTTCTGGGTTTATATTAAAACGAAGTTTTGTACCACACTAGCTCGATGCAGGTCTAGGGCTATAGGTAGCACATATTATGATTGAAAAGAACATAGTTTAAACAACATATAGATTTATTAATAGAAAAACACATAGTTAAGAAAGTAATGGTTTACAATAATATAGTTGGAAATACGTATGAAGTTTGATCCAAACAGTTAGGCTTGAGAATTGAGACTGTGGCTATAAGGGCTGTGTAGTCGCCTGGCCACAGGTAGAAGTATTTCTAAAAGGTAGAACAATTAAATAATTACAAATACAAAAATATAGGACATGATAATCATGTAAATTTTTAATCAGTTTTGCTTGATAGGGCCTTCAAAATATTATCCATTAAACACTTAGGACAATCAGCTGTTGATAACAGCAGTCGATGGCTAAGAAACAGGTGTCAACAAAAGTACTATGGCTGGTCACATTCCCCTTTGGTACTGCCAGGGCATTCAATAGTACATAAAATTATAATAGCAAGTGCATTAAGAACAACACAAACAATAGGAATCGATCTAAAGGCAAAAGTAAAAGGGTATTATTTGCGTGGACCCCACTTTGACCCTAGTGCAGTTCCCTGGGTTGCGCACCGAAACTAATACTGCACGTGAAGCGTAACTACTTAACCAACCCAAAATACTGATTTCAATTACTTTAATTGTAATAAGGAAAACAAAACAGACAACCTGATGGTAGCCATCCATAAATTGAACTGATGCTCACGACGTACAAGGCGTCATGACAAACTTTGACTCAAAAACAGATAAAAGGAACTTGTGGAAGTTTATAAGTCCCTAACTAAGACATTATAACTTTCTACTCCAGAGGCTCATAATCTAAAGACAGAAAGGTATATATATCAACATAGTCTACAGGACTGAACTACAATATTTGAAAAACTAGCAATAAAGAGACTCGTCCCGCATTCTGAAGGACACGATATATAATCAAATAAATAAAGCACTGAATCAGCAAGTCAACAAGACTTGAAGTTGATTAACTGTCAACTATACATACTATCAATTCGAAAGATAATCGTCTCCGACATTATACAGAAAACTAAAAGGGTGCAACAAATATAGCTCATCTTTATAACAAAAATTATATTCTAAGTCATAAGGACTCATTGATTACTTTACAATACTTAATAAAACGAAGTCTGTGGTTCCATCCATAGCTGCGGTGAATCCCACGGCCTAGACTTCATAGGTGGTGTTGAAATGCGCCATCCTGTCTAAGTTGGTGGTGAATACGACACCTCAATCTTCATGGTCGACGTGACGATGCTGGAGTCCTTCCTTCAATGCAGGGATGCAGTAAACTGGCTATAATGTTAACCGGGACATGGGTCCTTATATAGTTCCCAACCTGATATGAATGGAAGAAAGCAGAAAGGATGATAAACACAAGAACATAGAAAGGAGAACTACGGACGAAGGTGGGCAGAAAGAGAGAATTAACAAGAAAAAAACACTTGCGGGGAAAAGGAAGGAACAAGTTTTCTTGGTTTACCACCAGGGTCGTTTATGAGCAGTAGGTCTTTGCGTCGATGCTCGTACGTATTTCTACTCTTCAACAGATCTATTTATGATAGCACGTGTGGCGGCCATCATTGAATAGTTTTGTGCTTCACATGTGGGACAAATGAATCTACAGACATCTTGAAGAGGTGAGTAAACACCAAAGCATATTATATTCAAATATATCTATTTTAATTATGTTATTTAGGATCCTTTATTATTTTTATAAGAATTTGTGATATAGATGTACTTTACTATATTTTCTTGTCAACAGCATGGCAAGCGTAGTATAAATTTATCCAACATCATCCAATGGGAAAAGCAATGCATTAAAGTATTTTATTCATAACTATGATAATATTAATCCTCTTCTTTGATATCTACTCCAGTTTTTATCAAAAGACAATATTTTTGACCAACCACGTGTTTGAATGTAAGGGAGAAACGTAATTTTATTAGACTGCATCTTCGGAGTAGACTCAATTAAATATTTAAATATAGTTTCTTTCTTTCATACATTATTAAACTATTGAATTTTTTAATTGTAGCTGTCCAATCTATCTGATTGACATGCTACAATTTTCAGAGGCAGGGCTGGATACCCAAATTACCCCACCTCTTTAATATTCCACTTGTTTAAAAACCTATCTTCCTGTCACAATCAATTGATAGTAAATTCACGAGATTGGATGTTAACAATATTACAAAAAATCTTGTAAATACGACCGTAGTTCGAAATTATAAAATTTTATTTAACTTGTAAAGTTTACAAGTCAGATGAGATACCATTCTATTTTTAAAAAAATCCAAGGTTTTGGTGTTTTTTTTATAATTTGCTTTTTAAATATATTTTCCTTCAGTAAATATGAACTTGTTAATCACCATGCAACATAATTTACATGCTAACTAGTGTACACAAAAAAAGTAGTGAGAAAAAAAATATGCAAAATAACTGATTTTCTTTGCCATCCATAGCTTGAACCTTTACCTCTTCATACACCAGAATTTATACGATCATATTACACGACCCCCTTCACATAGACATCAAGAAATGAATCACCCATTCTCTCTAAAAAAAAGTTCTAATTAAAAAAATAAATTCCTTGTACTTTGTACATTATTAGTATGGTAATTAATCTTATGTGAATCCCAAGCAGTACCTAGTTACGTTACACATAGCAACAACTTTACCGCGCAAGAAGCGTAATTTTCAATTTTCGCACAGGGTCATTAACAATAGAGACGAGGTAAAGAGCGGCAGGGGGAGGAACTAGCGAGCCCAGGACGCGGATGAAAGGGTGGGGTGGGAGGGCTGGGGCTATCCGGGCTTACTGAAGGGAATGGGAGGGGAAGAGTAAAACTGCTTCTTAATTGCAATTTTCGTGACGTAATCAGGCCACTTCTCTACCTGCACGACCTCCGAGATTCTCGAGAGGATGGAAAGAGGGGGAAGGTATTTTTTTTACAACAATCCAAAAATATATTAATGACAAAATAAAAGTTGTTTCACTCTTTTTTTTTAAAAACTATATTTTTACAAAAAAACTACCCTTCGGCGTAATACGAATTTTAATTACGTTTATTGTATAGCGTTAAGGAAGGTACAATTTAGAGGACGTGTACCTACAGTTGTGCAGTTGTGTGAAACCATCCAAAGACAAAAAAATAATAACTCAAAATGCCCAGTCAGGATTCTAAACTCATATTGTATCCCACCGGAAAATAAAACTAGATTAGTTTGGCATAGAATAAATTGTTTTTTTCAACATATATTTAAGGTTTTAATCCTCAGTTATACTTTACGCATGCCCCTTATTTAGACAAACTCATAATTAACATTATTTTATTATTATTAAATGGTAACATGCGTATCTGACTTCTTAGCCAGTTTGGTCCCCCACTGTGGGTGCGGTAGTTAAACTGTCAATACTAACATTATATATTAATAAAATCAACTGGCAAACGTTCTCGGAACACTAACATGTTAACAGCTTCCCTTTAAACTATAAAGAACATATCTACAAAAGTTATAATAATAATAAATATTGTGTGTGCCCAGATGTACTCATTTATATCCATCTATAGCTCATTTTTCAAGAGGATAAAATAAAAAAGGGTAAAATATATGTATTTGAAACGCCATGTCTGTGAGATGGCGTACATCTGAGTAAGTTAGACGAAACCATAGTTGATATCGCTTTGAAGCTTTTCCACGAGTCCTGAAAGTGTTAGCTTGTGTGTATGTAGGTGTGTATATATGAGTGGGGGTGGAGAGATTCAGGGCTGGTTGGATGGAGTTACGGAAGGAGGATTGAGGGGGATAAAAAGAGGGAAGGAAGCGAGTGGTGGAAACTATGGTAATAGTTAGTCTGGCAATTAGGAATCTGAGAGATCGCAAGAGCGGCTTTTACAAAAGGGAAAACCCAAAGACGCGGAAGGAAAAGGTAGGTAAGGCTCTCTCTTTCGGCCTGTTTCGTCCCCCTTGAAACCTCGCGCGATCCTCATCACTCCTTTTGAACAAGGGAACAGTTGAAAAGAGAACTAAAACCAGCCCCCTCTCCCTCTAACCCTTCATGTATACGAAAGATGAAGCTTAAAGTTGTGTCAGAGGAATTCAAGCGAACGTTAATGTGCGTGCAGTGTGCAAATGGGGGTATGAAAAGTAGAAAAGGAGAATGGGCTAAGGATGGTGGTAAGAAAGTGTGTTAAAGATACATGATCAGAACAGGAAAGAAACCGGGTGTGTACCCTATTAGAAACAAGTTCCAAAACTTGGAATTCGAGGAAGAAGCATGTTACTTATGGATTAACGAGTTTAATGATTATTAGTAAAAACTAAAAGAAAATACAGTTTGTGTCTTCGCCGAAAAAATACAAAACACACAAAAATCATAATCACAGTACATTTATTAGCCTACACATTTTTTCTGTCACCACGACTTACCACCTTTTTTAGGTTATCCGGATATTTTCACTACTATTTTAGGGATGGGTAAGGTTTAATTTATAAGAAATGTACCCATATTTGGTTGAAAGCCATTAGAAAAAAATCACACTCATTTATACCCTACCGGGACTTGAACAGCGTTTTCTCCCCATCATCAGCAATCTAGTAGATAACATTAAAGGGACGCGTTAGACCAAGAGATCACTGAAGAGGGTATGATTCAATATTATAAATTATGTCCTCAATCTACACGGACTAAAGCTACGCAAATTCGTTGATACGCAGTTGCGGTACTAACTTACGACTAACAACGCTGTGGCCACTTTAAATATATATTATATGGTGTTCTTATTAATAAGACCGATAGTGTAGTCACCCTTTTGTCTGTTTCTACCTTGAGTGCAAGTGTGTTTTGTTATTGTACCTAATTATTAGGGTCTGCTTATTGTAAGCAAATCTTTAATCATACTTTGACATTAGCTGTTATATGTCAAAAATAAAAAGTATTAAGGCACAATTTGACCTAATAGGTTGTCAACTGGTGCGGATATATTCACTATAAACTAACCGCGCTAAGTCAATATCTTATTGTATCGATTTTTCAGAAAAAAACAAACTTATTTTACTTAAAAAAAATATTGAACCTCCATAATTCCTGGAGCACCCGGTATAACGTTTTCTTCGGGTGTGGCAATTCCCGCCGGGGGAAGTGAAGAAGTAGGCCACTCACTCTAAGTTCCTAGAGGAACTGCTACTTGTAATTCAAGACGGTAAGGTTGAATCAACCAGTCTAGGAGGAAGATACCCTTCTTTGGTCCGGCCAGTACTGAGAAGAAACTATTCTGCCGGGGGGGTCAGCCAATCATCTACACAGAGTGGCGAACAAAGCCATTTCCCATAAGACCGACTCAACCAATATATTAACTTACACCACAAGAACAGAAAGTGGGAATAAGACTCGATATTACATTCAGGGCTTATGTTACATCTACTGTTAGAAGTTATCTCTATGTAAATGTGTTTTATGGTGTGTATTTTTAATACCGCATCTTTCTATCCGTTTGAGATACAAACATATGTAATAATTACGTTATTTTGGGGTTGAGGAAGGTTGAATTTAAAGTAAGTCTACATGCATTTACGTGGAGGAAGATTGTAAACTCATTAGGAAAACCACTTTAAGTACACCTGATTGGGATTGGAACCTTTATTTAATTAACGCAACCTTTCCATAAGCCAATAATGAAATTCCATTTGAAAATCAAATTTAAAAATAAATATTAATTTGTTGCTAATTTAATGAACACACACAGTGTTACTGAAGCCGATTTCATAATTTAAGATTAAACTAGTATCAAATTAGTAGAAAAAAATGGGATTATCACCCTAGAGTTTATAACCCAGCACACATCTTTTTAAAAATTAGTTTATAAAATGAGTATACTTTCATATTGTTATGAATTACTAGAGATCAAAAGTATAGCATAAATCGATTTATTTGAATCTTGGCTGTCTTAGTTTGGTCAAATCATACAATTTTACCCCATTTGCTAAAAATATAGAGAAAGGCTGTTTTATAATTGCAGGCCACTTAACTTTAGTTACAGTTCTTATACTAAATATTAGCTATATAAATATACAATTTTTGGTCACCTTTGTATTTTAGGGTTTAAAGTTCCTGGCTATAGATACAGAAGTCTTGAATTCGATCCCGGGCATGTTCAGTTTTTTATATGAAGCAGTGGGTCTGCAACTCATCCTCGTGAGTACAAATGAGGATCTACTTGAATAAGGAGCAGTACCAGCTTAGAAAGCTAAGATTAACTGCCGGAGGGAGGGCTAACTGTGCTGACCCCGTGACACCTTATATCCCCAGAAGTTGGTACTATCATCGCCGACAGATGGCGGCCTCTCTGTAGCTATGGCTCGATTGAGGAGTGACGTTATGTATTTTTTTAAATATATGTTTTATGGTGATTTAAAACACACTACCAACGCAGCTATGTACCTCAAAAAGTTAAATTGACTTTAAGTACATTGTTTATAAACAACCTCACTTCAAACAAACACATTCATTTTTGCAAACCCCATGGAAGAACAAACATCTACGTCCTACACAAAACAAATCCTAGCTATAGAGCCACCATTGATAGGCATAGTGTCACAGTTCAAGTCATTACATTAGCTTTTGAATGACAAAAATATGAGAATAATAATAATTTTTGGTAAGCATGGATTCCCCTCTCACCAGAAATACACCAAAATGTATTCAACAATGAGGTCAAACAATTTAAATAATCTATGTATTTTTTAGGTGTTTAGGGTGCAATTTATGAACAGACTGATTAGGCCCTATATCAGGACCTGACTTATAGATTAACTTAGATCTAGATCAAACACAATGTCCGGCACTAATTCACAACTGTGGAAGGGGAAACCCATATTTCCCCATTAATAAATTTTTTGGACAGCCCGGCAATTGAACCCAGGACCCTTAGCTCAGTAGATATACACGTTACCAAATGAGCTAAGGTATCAGACAAATAACTTGCTTAGTCATGAAAATTGATTTTAATCCGATCAAACACACTTTGCCAAAATATATGTATTTTAGTTTAAAATAGAATGACTTAATAAAAGGATTATTTTGCTGATTCCCACTATTTATATTTTTATATCACTATTTTGGTTTAATTACCTTTGAAGTACCAGAAAAAAATCCAATAAAATTTGTTAAAAGTGTTCTCCTTATAACAAGGACTGATTTAATTTAAAATCGGGTCAAGACACATTTTAGCTCATGATCAAGTTTCATTAACACACTTATATAGTAAGAAAAATAATAAGGTTGGTTGAAAACTTCGTACGATATGTTTAAATAGCCAGAGATGCAAACTTTACTAACAAAAATTACCTTCAGAATGAAGTGGTGTTTGTGTATGTACCTATTTTACATAGAATATGTATAAAATTTAAGTTTTATGTTGTAAAAATTTCAAGCACTGACTTAATTAGCATACTAAATTCATTATGAGAAATTTGAAAAGAATAATAAAAACAAATAAGCAAAAACAAAATGAAGAAAACTTCTGAATACTTAACCCGATTCGTTGACTTGTATGTGTGAACAAAACTTGTGCCAAAATATATATTTTTTCTCGGAAAGGGACGGTAGAGTTGGTTGGTATAAGAAGTGGAGGGGAAGGAGTGAAGTGAGTTTGCTAACAATGGACGAAGGAGAAAACGAAGAAGAATAAAAGTAGTAGAAGGAGAGAAAGAATATATATATATATATATGTATGTATGTATACAACTTTGGGGTTTCACTACGTCTCGTTTATTCTGCTCCTTTTTAACTCTTCAACATTCAAACGAATCAACTTTTCCTTACACTTGCGTACCCCTTTTCTTGTAAGCACACTGCTTTCATATATTTTTGCTGTTCCTTTCATACTTTCTAGTTCAACTGAAAGTTTACTCTGTATTCAAGACAGGTTTATACTAACAAACACAGAATACACTCAATAACGAAATACAAATGATAAGTGACTAAGTGGCTGGAAAGCTTGACCAAAAGTCGTCTGTACCATGGTTTGATTCTTGTGGGTGCTAACCAATATACTTATTTTTAAACGGGTTTTCTTGATATCTATCAGAACAATATTTAGCTGACTGAGTGGAATGTTTATGATTAGGTATTATATTCTTTAGATCATGCTAGTTTGTAAGTTACGTGATGATATCGTTATGTGTTCAGAAACAAAATGTTAAGAATATCAGGTCTACAAACAAATAAGTTTTTTGTTTACACTGCATCTTTACTATCCTAATTTTACTACAATAATGGGCTAGGGATATTGAAGTTGCTTTTTATCCGTGCAAATGCGGGTATGTTTACTATACATTTGATACTTCTTAATACTTAACATAGTAGTGTAAAATTTAATCAATGTGCTGATAGCCCAAATGGGTAACTATACATACTGCACAAAATTATATTTTATTATAAAATAATTAGATTTTAAAAAAAATTACACAATACATGTGATCAATTTTAAGTTTCTTTGAAATGTTGTTTGAGACCAGTCTTTGATATAATATATTACCAGTGTTATTTAAAATATTACTGAAAATTATCCTCTGATGTTATAAATATTTCTTGAAATAGTTTGAAATTTTAGTTAAGTCAGGAAAATTGGCATCATAGAAGTGTTTGTAATAGTGTTGTTACACATAAGAAAGATGCTATAAAATTTAAAACAGTTCACTGTAAAGAAAATACCTCAACCCATGCTTATAAAGAACATATTTTATTTATGTAATATTTTATACCAAAAACTCTTATTAAGGTATATATTTCAATGTTATTTTATAAACAAGATAATGCTGTTCTGATGTGCTTTGTAAGTTTAAGAAATTTGTTTCAAACTGTTTTTTATCAAATGAAATGTAACTTATAAACATAAAAATATTTAAGACTAGCTTCTGTTTCGGTTTCTGTATTCTCATGCTTTTTTTTATACGGAGACTACCTTTACAGAGCGGTTTTGGAGACGTGGTAGTTATATGTTGGCATCACATCATAATTTAACAATAGGTCTTTTATGGGTCTATATTTATATTATATTTTCTTAGTTTACCCTTAAATTTAGCAAGCTTGCTATGGATTGTTGCACTATGACGTAGCTCATAAGACTATAGTGTGATACGTCAAGGTAAGACGTGTACAAGGCCGATACAATAAGTCAACGGAGGGATATTTATCGAAAGTAGTGATTCAAATAAATAAAGCGATTTATTTCAATTAAAAGCACTCTAGCTAACCTCAATGTAAATGTTACTAAAAAACTAAATGGTACGGAACTCCACATGGACTTTCTCTCTCCATTGTTTAAAAATGGAAATATTTAATCAGAATTCGTAATAAAATATACACTAGTGAACCCGATAACAAATTGCGCTATATATACGTAAAACATTTTTTGACTCGTAGTTTTAAATTTTATAATTTTATTTTAAAAAAAATAAATTATTTATTTGTATATTTGGACCAATAAAAATATCGATATTGGCTCCCAAGGGTCAACATTTTTACTTCGAGTTAAAATTTTCTACATTTTATTATGGGATGTACATATTATGGTTATCGCATTGCTATTACATTTCTCTTTCATACATTTTTACCTATAAAATAGGTAATTATTGACTATTGAGCCTAAAATGAGAGAGATAGATCATTGCTGTACTAGGGGCGGATCCAAGACGTGGGTATGGGGGGCGCACGCCGCCCCTTCAATAAATTAAACCAAATAATCAATGTTAAAGTCACTACTAGTTTTATTGTCACGTAATACTATATCACTAACCAGATTGCTCCCATCCCCCCACCCCGACCTGATCCCGACGGGAACACGAGCGTCACTCCCCCCTCACGAAAATCCTGGATTTGCCCCTGTGCTGTACAAACATTTCCCCCGAGAGGTTAAATGAAAAACCACATCAACTTCTTGAAAGACTTACTTATTTAATTACTTTATGGCATTAGAGAATTATTGCGTTAAACCTTAAGTAACATCTCTTTACAACTAGAGCTCACAAATTTGTATTAATATATTTGCCAATATCTCCGAACCTATTGGTTTCATAAAAAATATATTTCAAATAAAAAGTTTTGTATTTTTAATAGTACTACAATTTTACAATGATAAGTCATTTAGTATCTCAAATAGTTGTGGGGATATATAAATTTTTGCTTCTGTAAAGAACCCCAAACGTTATTTTCATGGGAAAATGAAAATAACCAGTTTATTTATAATCTTCATAAATACCTAGATACAAATTTTAATCAAAATCGATAGACCAATTATGAGAAAATAGATTTTTTCTCTTTTCACCCTTTAGTAAATTGCTCTTGATTTTAGTGTTCGAAGGGTCATGCATCATCGACATCCATCAAAATCTCGAGTTAGATTATTTTTACGGTCATAATACTTTACTTTAAAAGTGTTGGAAAAGTTAAAAAAAAATATATATATATATACACACGTCTAACTTCAAAACTATTGGTTTTATAAAAATAGTTTTCAAGTAAAAGAAATTTTTTATAAATTGGTCTACATGTATGTAATGATAAATAATTTCATATTTCAAAGACTTACATAGATACAATTAAAAAATATAATTTACGAATCAGACTGGAACCCTTAAAGTCATTTAGACAAAAAGTTGAGGGTAACCATTTGGTTTGAAATATTGATCAAAGCTTAGAAATAAAATTTAATCAAAATTGTTAAAGCCAATTTTGATAAAATCGAATCTTTCTCTTTTTGCCCTTCAGTAAACTACCCTTAACTCTACCCTTAACTCTATGAAAACCCTAGATACCAAGTTTTATCCCGATCGGTAAAATAGTTTAACCTCTAGTCGAAGGTACAGACAAACGGAAATTCAAAAACTACTTTTTCGGATTCGGCGGGGGTGGGGTGTCATAAAACGTCGAGATTCATCAAAACTTCGAGTTCAATTTTTTTGACGATCACAATCCTTTCTCTACCTCCAGGATAACGAGAAAGTAAAACGAAGAGACGATTTGTTCTCACGGATAAGAGAAAGTCCCGAATTATACCAAAAACAAAAACTTTATTTTTTAATGTCAGCCACGTAAACATGCGTATACAGTCGACGCGCATGCTGTAAGCTACCCAATGTTTTTATTTTGAACCGTAACCTTCGTATATTAAATTATTTACACCCATTTATGTGGTTGCTAGAGTTTTACCATTGTACTCTTCTAACTTATATATTATTTAAATGTTGGCAGGTTTGGATGCAGTAATAGTGCTCCAGACTTTTGAAGTTTATTATTCAATCTCGACCGGTCACAATGCGGTTATTATATCAGTAATGCAAATTTCAATACTTATTTTAAGATAATCAGAGTGCAGTACCTCTTGATTACTCTTCTTTAGTTAAATCATCTGGAATTGTTAAAATTGGAGGTTTCTTTATTAGCCAAAAAACTAGTACTTAAGATATAAAAATAAATAATACAAACCCAAGATTATAATATTATTTTGTTTGGACGTATCAAGAAAGTTTCCAAACCATGGTATTGATACTTCACTGGTATGTTATAATATCAGAAAATGAACCTATTTAACCAAATAAAGAGAATAAGGATAATGTAGTTTCAGAAAGGAAAATTCTAGGCCGGTGCTTGGTCAGTGAGTTGGTATTTGAATATATAATGATTCCAATTACAATGGGGTGTACTTTTTTTTTAAATACTATATCCCACTATATCCGGACGAACGTTGGTGCATTTAATTTTGATTACTTCCCTCATATATATATTTAAATAAAGTTGGTAATAATTATACTTTTAAAAATACGTAACTTACATGTTTAAAAAAATACACCATTTGTGCACCCGTTTAGAGTTTGAACCATGGATCATCAGGTCTAATTTAGCATGCTGGTATACACACACACACACACACACACACACACACACACACACACACACNACACACACACACACACACACACACACAATTTAATTGCAAAATAATATAAAATATAATCGAAGATCATGAGCATAACAAATAATTGCTCTCTGGGGAAATAAATCTAGCACAAGCTTCCAGGAAGAAATATCACGTTTTTATACCGTAAACCTGACCAATAGAAGCGTAGATCAAGCGGGAAAGCGGTATACTCCCCCGGTTTAGTGAAAAGGCTTACTCGCTGTAGTTCTCAGCTCTATAGAACATGTCCAATTAAACATCGCAGTGCTAATTGCACGGTCTGTTAATCGCGCTTTGATCGACAGCCTGTTTAGAAGCTCTGCCATTGAATGTTCCGCTGCAGAGTCGAACATCGCGAAATATGAATGATGACTCCGTTCTAGGGGCTACTTTCAAAGGGCGCAACAATAGCTAGGGAATCAGCAGAACTGTTTATGCATCTGATCTGATACGAAGCAATTGTGTAATAGTAATTTAAAAAATATATACTTTCAACACAAGTGATATGCGAATATCTACAATATTGAGATAGGTATTTGCAAAGTAGAATTTAGAGGGAATATACCCACAATTCGCTTGGAGTTAGGATGGAAAACAATATAGAAACAAATGCCCGATCACGATTAAAACCCTTTATCACTGGCTAGCCACCCACACCAAATAATATCGTTGCCTTGATAACCAATGGGGGTAGGGTTTAGCTTGTTTCAAAGTGAATGCGTCCAAATTAGCATGGAATGGGGACGAGAAAAACCAAAGTGATAACTCATATGTAAAGAACCGATCCTCTCATTCACTAACCCCATCTTTCCACGAGCTCATTTGGCTGAAATGCAAAGGGTTAAGTCGACCCCAGAAAAAAATTACGTTAACTACAGCTAAACGTTGCACAGTGTGATATTATATTGGAAGCGATAACTTACAAACTTTGTGACATACGTTATTGGAAACACATACTCTTCTTAGCAGTGCTATTCCCTTGTTCTCATCATCTATAAATACAGCCTAACTTTCAAAGGAACAACTTTATCTAACAGCTAGAAAAAGTTGTTTATTATTATTATTATTATTATTATTATTATTAGCACCACGTCTTACTACCCGTTCGGGCTATGCGCACTTACACTAATGTGTAGGGTGATTGTGAGATGAAATGGAGGACCTACAGTTTAACATGGGATCCGAACCACGGTGGAGGCCTGGCATTCCCCCACATTCGAAAGTTGTGATTAATATACGTCTTTTCAGAGGGGGAGGAAGGGTTTGGAAATCAGATAAGTTTGTGCCGGGACCGAGGATTGAACCCTAAACCTCCAGCACAGAGGTCCGACACCTTGCCCCTAGACCACCAGGTCACCTACTAGAAAAAGTTACCAGGTCTACTTTCACGTATTCATACGTTAAATCACGTCATCCACATTTTCCAAATCTGATATATATTATCAATACCTGTAAAATGACAATAATAAAATATTTAAATATTATAATTGTTGGCGAAAAAAAAAATGTTAGTGTTTTCCATAGGTCCCTTTCTGCTAAAATTGGACTGTAAATCTAAATCCATAAGACAATGCTACGATTCGCTTACTTACTTTTCCTATCCAGCTAACGTAATCATACAAATTTGCTCGAGGTAGTCTTAAGGCTGTGCAAGAGTGGTAATATTTTATTTTATTATTTTTATGGTTGTGAGCCTTTTTAATAGAATAAATACATTAAAATAAGTAATAATAGAGAAAAATTGTTATGTATTTTTTGTTTAAATAGTTATAATGCTTAATTTAACTTAATAATACTAGTTCGTATCCAAGTATTAAGTAATA
>CABEEJ010006335.1:0-11805 GCA_901482245.1 Timema douglasi
ACATTGCTACTTGTAAACATTTTGTATACTAAGAACAGCTGGATTAACAAACTAGATTCCAATAGACCCATCTGGGGTGTGTCTGAACCAATATTTAAGCTACTTTGTATGCACAGATTTGTTTTGGGATAGACCCAGATGGTATTTTGGTTTTCATTTTATGTCTTGGGTTATTTTTGAGGTTTTTATTGACAAAGTGACATGTTTATAAAGTGCAACATTAAAAAAATTGGACCAGTGAAAAACAAACACCAAGGTATACAATATCTATTATGTATGTACTGTATTTTAACAACTAATATTAAGCCAAAGCACTATTGGGACGTTAGACGGAGAATGGAAGAAATCCAAGACCTGGAGCATTAGCAAACAACATATTAAGCCAGGGGTTCAAAATATGTTCATGGACCCAATATTTCCCTAGAACTTAAAATGTTTATACAAAATTTCCCTGAAAGACATCACGCACAATATAAGACATTGAACATTTTAAGGAGACCAGGGGGATTAAATGTTGTTGGCAACTGTTTTTAACTCGATGAAACTAGCGTTATCAGAACCAGAATGTACTGAAAACCTTTATAAAATGGTTGGATTTTTCCCTGCCCCAGATTTCACCACAATTGATTTAATTTTCCCCAAACCTTGTTTGCGTGTTGGACATATTCTACACTCCTGTATTTAGCCAAGCGGGAGGTTACAAGGCACAGGAACAATTGAAAACCTGACTCAATATTATATATATATATATTAGGAGGCTACATTCCCATAACTTAGTTTTTTTAAATTATTTTTTTCAGTAACATCCAAGTCAAGTAATATAGTCAAAAATAGCTTTATAATGATATCTCTCAGTTTTCTTGTTTAAAATCAAAATTTCCCTTACTAGCCCATTAAAAAAACTGCCTCTTGATCCTAGAGTATGTTGAAAACTTTATATATTTACAGACTCTTTAGTTTTAAAAGTTTGAATTATAAAATGTTTATAATTTATGAATATGGTTAATTCAAATCAACCCTAAAAAATTATATTCTTTGTACTTACATTGATGTCATTTGAATGTGAAGAGCTGTCCGTCTCCCTTCTGGTTTTTAAAAACTGCCTTATTTGAGGCATGTCTGTTGAACAAGATGGCTTATCAAAGGAAAATGAATTGGATGTATCTGATGGAGTTGGAGTTGATTTTTTAAATTTATCTTTTGGCACTGGGTTTACTTTTTTTTGGAGGCCACTTCCTCACTTCGAGATGAAATGTCTTGAATAGCCTTTTGGCATGTATCAATTAATTTGGGTAGCACTGAAAAAGAAAGTCACAAAGTAAGAGTACCTTACTTGATTTAAATTTTAGATTTGTTTACTGCGGTCCAATTTATTATTTAAGTTAAATAAAAGATGCAGATAAATATTAGATTTGAGTTTAATAAATAAAATTTACCTTCGGTCAAAGATGACATGATTTTGTACAAGGTCAGTTCTTTTTGAAGCCGTTTTATTTCCATTTTTAGAATTTGTACATAGTCCATTAGAGCTGATTTCGATTTTGTAAACAATTCTTCTCCTGAAGAATCACTGTCATACTCAAAACTCTAGAAAAAGTAATAATAAAAAATTATATCTTCTCTATAATAGCAAACAACCACTAATGCAATAAAATATAATTTACTAGGATGAAAATGTATACCTTTTTTATTTATATTTTACCAAGCAATTTAATTACTAAGGAAATAGGTACATGTTTGAAATATGAATAATGTATTGTGTTACCCACTCTTTTAAATATATTGCTAACAGGAACTCTCTTCCTAGCTTATCATCTAATTTTTCTGGTTTCTTGGGGGCTATTTTTGACATTTGTTTCTTCTGTTGTCTGGTCTTGTTTTTCTGTCATGGAGTTGGTGTCTTAAGTCTGGTCTTGTTTGTTTGTCATGGAGTTGGTGTCTTAAGTCTGGTCTTGTTTGCCCAACCTGGAGTTGGTGTATTCGGTTTGGTACTTGTTTGTTAGGCCTAGTTGGTGTCTTCAGTCTGGTCTTGTTTGTTTGTCATGGAGTTGGTGTCTTAAGTCTGGTCTTGTTTGCCCAACCTGGAGTTGGTGTCTTCGGTTTGGTCTTGTTTGTTAGGCCTAGAGTTGGTGTCTTCAGTCTGGTCTTGTTTGTTTGGCCTGGAGTTGGTGTCTTCAGTCTGGTCTTGTTTGTCAGACCTGATATTTGTCTTCTTTATTTTGTGGGAAAATATTTCTTCACAAAGTTTTACTTTGTTAACCTTGGGTTTCCTATGTGATACCTTTAACAAAAGAAGCAAAATATTGTATATTACAAATGCAGCTATAAACTATTTAGGCCAACTACAAAAAGGTTTTACATACAATAGGTGTAGGCCTTTGGATATTGCTGTTTCTTAAAACATTAAGCTGCCTATAATAATTAAACCTTACTAAGACAAGGGGATATATATATATATAGGAACTATCAGATTATTTTGTTTTTAAAAAATAAGAAAAGCCTTTTAAATAAAAATATCTCAAAAATAAATATAAAATATTACAATGCTCAGATGGTTTGTAGGAGCGCTAGTTCTTAGGGGGAGCAAAGTTTTTTTTAAGAATTGGGTGTAGGGTTACAATGATACCAAGCTCCGCCACTGTACAGTAGTGTTTCCTCTTAAA
Organism: Timema douglasi; assembly: GCA_901482245.1. Classification (NCBI taxonomy): domain Eukaryota; kingdom Metazoa; phylum Arthropoda; class Insecta; order Phasmatodea; family Timematidae; genus Timema; species Timema douglasi. The sequence goes on from CABEEJ010006335.1 coordinate 2,664, forward strand.
CCAATATTATTTTAAAATGAAAAAGGTTGTACCCTCATATTCCTGCAATTATATAGCAAATGGTAACAATACAAGCACAATTATTTATTTATTAATGTTATCTTTAAGATGGCTAAAAATATTCAATGGAACTATTTGAAGTGCTTTGACTGATGGCACTGTATTATTTTCATATATTTACAGTAAAATAATTTGCCTAAATAATAATGTTTCTAATGTAAGTTAAATTAGAAATGTAAGCAGTTAAAATTATAAAAACAGCTACAGTATTAATTCTTTTTAATGTAACAGCCTATAGTGTTTGTGCAAATGTCACTGCCAGAATAACTTCATAAGTAAACACCAGGCTCGTTGATTTAGTTTTGCAAAAACCTATTCACATTTGTAAAGTTATAGATCAAGCATTTTATAATAATTAAAGCTATAGTAGGCAGGTAGGCCTAACATCATGCAATTACACTTACCCCTACAAGTGTTTGGATCTCAAATGTGTATAGTCAATGGTATGACTGAACAGTATTTTATTTAATTCGTTAAGGATAACATTTGGACATTTGTAGATTTTAAAGGGGTTATGATAATTTAAGGAGAAAAAAATTTATATCAAGCCCTGCCAAAGATTGGAAACCATTGCTGTACAGTTTGCCAACTCTTTTCAATATTGTGTTTTATTTTTAATGTCTCTATAAAATATCTTTGCTGCTGAATTTCTGATAGTATGCACTAAAGACATTATAAGAATAGTAGCTATTCGACAACACAGCTACCTGCACTTACAATGTCAATCAATACCTCATTAGTTAGTACAGAAATCATAATACTACTATTTAAAACTTTATTTGAAATTAGCAAATCATTTTACTCTAGGTTTTATTTTTTCTATTATTACCTCAAATACTATATTCACCTCATTTAATAGTATATTAAAATATTGTTTATTTCTGAGAAAAGTATTAGTTTTTATTTCTACTATTCACAATTTTAATAGTTATTATAAACTATTATTAAATTTTAATAGTACCTATTCAAAAACAACAAAAAGTCAAGTAATTTTTAAATAGTATTAAAACATAACATTTAATCACAAATACTATTAAAACTTGATAGTTACTTCATAACTAAGTATTAATAATAAAATACTATTAAAACCTAATAGTAATTTTAAAATACTAATAAAACTCTATAGTTATTCTAGAGTACGATTGAAATTCAATAGTAACTCTAAATTACTATTAGAATTCAAAAGTATTTATAAAATACTATTAAAATTCAAAAGTATTTATAAAATACTATTAAAATTCAAAAGTATTTATAAAATACTATTAAATTCCTAGAGTGGTTTTAAAATACTATTAAAGTTCAATAGTAATCACAAAATATTATTAAAACTATATAGTAATTTCAAAAATACTATTAAATTCCAATAGTAATTCTAAAATACTATTAAAATTCAATAGTATTCCAAAATATTACAACCAGCGCACTTTCATGAAGGAGCTCAATTGCAGAGGTATCCAATAAATATCCAAGGAGAGCCAGGTTAATTGCCAAGGTCATTGATGGAGAAGCCTAAAGCTTCCTTGCAGGACTAAACGGCAGGGGGGAGGGAAGAAAAAAAGGAAGGAAAGAAAGATGATGGAGAATAAGGAAGAATAGAAGGGAGAAGAAGGAAGAATAGAAAGAAAAATAGAATGAAAAAAAGAAGGTGAAAGGAAAGATATAGAATAGGTTTGTCCTGCACAGAGACCTCCCCTTTAAGTTACCTCTTATTACAAGAAGGGGTTAGTACGAAACTATTCCAAACCCTGTCTGCTAAGTGTCCAGCTTAGATTAGCCACCATTTAGTATTGAAGTGTGCAAGTGGACAGCCTAGCATACAAATGAACTAATTTACTTGTATATATAAAGTTAATTTGGGAGAACACTCTTACACTCAACAAATCGAAATTAGGATGGGGTTCAACATTTTCTTCTAGGTTTACATTTTGGTTGACATTAATGTATTTACTAGATATTGATGTACTACTCAAATTATAGATCTATCACTCTTCCTAAACTTGCACATATGTTGGATTTCAATTTTCCCTAGTATTAAATTTTTTTCAACTTGTTCTTGCCAGTGTTTGACATTCAACACCTTATACCAGTGGCACCCAATCAAAGGTGCTATAGTGGCTAGTGAAAGCTATTTTGGGATTTAAAAATCTTTTTCTTCTAGTTTTTGAGAACAAAAGAATTTGTGAAGAAAAGCCCAAAAACTCCGATAAAACTAATCATACTAATAATAACAATCATATACGTCAAAGATATACTCTGTGCCCTGTTAGTTAGTTTATAGTTCCCACTTCGTGTCTCTAGAATTCATAGTTATACAGTTGTGTAATAATAAGGACCAATTTTATCTTTGTCGAAATCACTCCTAGTCAACATTTCCACTTTTGCATCATTAGCACCAGAGTATTTACTTTCTTAAACCTCAATAAATTTACTGCCATGTAATAAATCATTTTGATCTTCATCACTTGAAAGTTTAGCACCTTTATTAGGGTCTGCCATTTTATTTACTAACGTGAATTCAACTACTTCAAAACCACACTTGCTATATATGGGTTATTGAGAAGAGTGTGTGGACAGATGTCCATATTAGCAAAGGCCAGAGCTTTGAGCTAGAAGCAAGAACTGTGTACGAGGTGTGGCTACTTATTAACTGGAATAATTTCTTTGCCATTTACCTGAGGTCTCAGCAACAACCAGCACGATCAGATATTGATATATGTTCTTTTCTCCCTCTACCTACCAAATTTCAAGGTCGTGTGACCAACAGTTCAGCCATAGCCTTTGTTCGAAGTGGGCCGTCCGTGTACCTTAGCTCCGTCGGAATTATGTTGAATATAAAAGGTGAGCAGCGTGTCAGCATGAAGTTTCTTGTAAAACTTGGGAAATCCGCTACATAAACGTACAATTTGCCAAAGGAAATTTATTGTGATCATCATCATTGTGCCCTTCAGTAAACTACCCTTAATTTTAGGGTTAGATATCAAATTCCAAAATCCCTTGGGGAAACCCTATGAAAACCCTAGATACTTAGTTTTAGCCTGATCAGTAAAATAGTTTAGGCTCTAGTTGGAGGTACATACAGACATACGGAAATTCAAAAACAACATTTAGGATTCGGGGGTCATGAAAGGTCGAGATTCATCAAAATCTCGAGTTCTTTTTTTTTACGATCACAATACTTTATCTACCATCTACCTGTAAGATAGCGAGAAAGTAAGAACAATTAATATCCATTTTTATTATCCAAGATCGAGATATTTTTAATAAGGTTAGTGAATAAATATTTTGAGTTTATTTAAGTTATTTTATTTCTATTTTATTTTATTCCTATGCTCCATCCTACATAACAACTGTAATTAATTATTGTCCGTGCGCGTTTGTAAACTATGTAGTTTACATTTAAAGTTTATTTTAGAATCTAAAATGCCAGGGACCCGTTGTACATTAACTGTATGTACAAATAGTTTGGTGAAAACGAAATCACTTCTGGAGACTAGACACATACAATATCATCGTTTTCCGAAAGATTGTTCACTGCGTCAAGATTGGGTGCAAAAATGTCAGCGAGATGGTAAATGGAATCCAAGTACTTCTTTCGTATGTTCTAAACACTTCAAAGATTCTGATTATGAAAGCGATTTAAAAGCAGAACTATTGAATATCACGCCTCAGAGTAAGCTGAAACCTACTGCCATACCATCATTGAAGTTGGGTAGAGACAGAAGTCCAGAGAAATAGGAACGTCTTCTGCAATGTGAAAACAGAGTGAAAACCAGAGAAAACAAAAAAACTGACTGAAGAACTTATTCATGAAAGTTCAAATCAGAAAACAATTAGTGAGCAATCGTGCCCTTGTGCTCACTATACACATTCATCCTCTTGTGCTCAAGTGAACATGTTAAACTCCTTAAAGAAAGAAAATTTGAAGCTATTGCAGGAAAAGTCCACTTTAAATCTAAATGTTATGAAAAAACTCAAGAAAGATAATCTCAATTTGAAATATAAAAAGAAAACCATTGCTTCTTCAAAAGCCTATGCTAGAAATATACTAAGGAATATCTTTACTCAGAATCAAATTGATATAATTTTGGGACTGAAGAAGAAAGTAAAATGGACAAATGAAGAAATATCTATAGCATTTACTTTATTTCAGTAAGCGTTGTTACCTCTTCTTAAAAAACAAATTGAAAATCCCTTTACCTGGTCTTTCAACTTTGCAGAAGTGGGCCTCTACATTTGATATGAGGCAAGGCATTCTTGAAAATGTTTTCCAGTTTTTGGAGGTTGCACGGTCTTTGTTGAATGACATTGAGCGACTCGTCGTATTACAATTTGACGAAGTTAAAGTGAAGGAAACTCTGGAATATGACGTGAAATATGATGAAATTGTTGGACCTTTTCCACAAATGCACGTAGTCATGGCTCGTGGCTTATTTTCAAAATGGAAGCAGCCTATTTAGGTAGATTTTGACATAAAAATGACGAAGAATATTCTTGATTCCCTTACAGCTAAATTGTATGAAATTGGATACACCGTAAAAGTCTGTCTGAGTGACTTAGGAGGAGGAAATATAGGTTTATGGAATAGACTGGGTATTTTCCATTTATAAAACGTTCTTTTCTCATCCAGTCTCACAAGAATAGAATATTTATTGCTTTGCTGATGCACCACATGTACTTAAGCTAATAAGGAATTGGCTTTTAGACCCTGGATTTCGTTTAGGTGACGGAAGAATATGTAATAAAAGTCCTTTATTTGAACTGATCCGACTTGAGACAACTAAAGATTTGAAAAGTTTAACAATCGATGAAAGTCATCTAAATGTTGAAAAAACTAAGATGCAGAATGTGAGGAAAGCGAAACAACTTCTATCACACAGAACGGCGTCAGGGCTTAGATTTAATGAGATTGAAAGTAACACAGATGCAAAAATATTGGTTGAAGTTATTGAAGTATGTGATCACTGGTTTCATATAATGAATAGCTTTGTTCCTAAGAATTTAGGCAGCTCTTCTAGGAAGCCTTACAGTCAAGACCTGAGCGCTCAAGATCAAATGCTGAACAGAATGGTAGAGCTAATGAAAACACTGAGATGTGGTGATAAAAAAAATTCTCAAGTTTTTGCAAATCGTTTGCAACTTTTCCAGAAAGGATGCATAATTAATGTATGTTAAATCTCTGCAGTCATTGCTCAGCGACGTAAAAGATAAACACAACAATATTCAATACATCCTTACTCATAGAATTAATCAGGATTCCCTGGAAAATTTATTTTCTCAGATTCGGACTCGTGGAGGACTGAATGATCATCTTACACCTTTGAGCGCATTGTACCGAATTAAAATGATCATCCTCGGGGAAAAATCCTGGAATCGTGCAAAAAAATACAAATCCTGAACGTTCAGATGATGGTGAGTATGTTGTGGCAAAAGTGTTGAAAGACTGTGGAATTTCCATTCAATCTTTAGCGAATACAGGAGGAGGAACTAACAATGGGGAAGATGAAATGTCAGGTGAACTTTTGCTTGAGAAACTGGAAGAAAAAGAAAGTTTAACTGATCTTGAGAGTTCTGCTCTAGAGTACTTGGCCGGTTGGATAGCAAAAAAGTTTCCCAACATCACAGATGGTATTATGACAACTTTAGGAGAACCACCAGCAAGTATCTAGATTAAGCAATCGAGGGAACTAGAGGAAGAATTTCGTAAACATCATGGAGAAACGCTAAGAAAAGGATGTGGCGTAGTATCGAATTTAGTTATTAATCTAACAAAAACTTATCCAGGAATTTCTAAAGACGTTATCAGAGTATTTATTCGCCAAAGGACATTAATTAGAATGAAGTTTTTGAACAGTATACCGGTCTTTAAAAGTACTAAAAGAGGATACAATTCAGATGAATAAAAGAAAACCTATAAGAAATCCAAGAAGATCATTACATTAAAAAAAAGTAAGTAGCCGTCATTAGAAGCTTGTTTTTAGCACTAATTTGAAAACTACCAACAATCTATTTCTGGATTTTCTTATACAACAAAACTATTTTCAGTGTTATTATTTACCATTTGCCATTATTATTTGTTAAAATAACGTAATTGCATAGACGAATACTATTAATATGTATCATTTAATAACAAAATTCGGTACGGTCTAATACATTGCGATATGTATGTAAATATATGTGTGATATGTATATTCGTTGTATATTTATTATGCATTACAAAATAAAATTACATTTATTTGATTCTATCTGGAAAAAAACAAAGATAAATTCGGTAAATTAGATATCAGAGACAAATGTATAGAAAAATTATTAACTTGATTTCTTACTTGCCGCCTGTGTAGTGTGTGTGTACACTGATACTGTTTGTAAATAATTTTATTTTCTAAAAGAAAGATTAGAAAAAATGTTTATAAAGTATAAACAAATCATATTTTGAAACTGATAAAATTGTTATCAGAAACCTATAAATTAAGCTGATAGTCTGCATATCTGTAATGTTTAGATTTATAAAAATAATGTAAATCATTATAAATGTTATCTAAATAATAAAATTAATTTAGTTTTAAATTATTTTTGTCAATTATCTTAATTTATTTCAAACTCACTATGCGATAAATATTACCAGTATACTGTGAGCGATAAAAATTTGCGTACAAACTTTGATCTCTAACTAAAAATGAACATTTTTTATTTCATCATATTTAATAATAATATGAACAAAATTTATGAAACGAGTAAAGCATACTATGAAAGCTGTGTGTAGAAGTACGTATATTAATATATAATTACAAATTAATAATACGCAGTAAATAAGTAAGAATAGTAGATGCTGTTAGTGGTTTGTCTAAGCGCCGGGCTACACGTGATGTCAAAGCAGCGAGATGTGTTTACAGAGTGCTTACGGCAACAAGGCAACCTCTATATATTAACCTTGGGTTTTGACAACTCTTCATGAATGCATAAGAAGAAGAAGACCTAAAATGTGAAAGAATGGCTCGTGGATTCTTCATCAGGACAACCTACCAGCACATAAAACACTATGTATCCAGAGGTTTTTGGCGAAGTACATGATCCCTGTGTTGGAACATCCACCTTACTCATCTGATCTAACCCAGTGGGACTTTTTTCTGTTCCCGAAGATCAAGTCTGCACTTAAAGGAGCCTGTTTCGAGTTTGTTGATGCTGTGAAGGAAAAAGCGACGAAGCTCATGAACAGCCTCTCAGAAAAGGACCTGAAACATTGCTCTCAACAGTGGAAGATTCGTATGGTGAGGAGTAGGGATCGGGGAAGGTGATAATATGTCCATTGAGTAATTTTGTAAATACAATTTTTTAGAGCGTCATTCCGGTTATTTAATAGCCAAAGTTTGTATAAAGATCAATAACCACATAAGTTCATTGAATTATTTTAGTCAGTAGGAGTGAGCGTTTTTAAACAGCATTACATGTTATCTTGTAATAGCTTATACAACTGCTTATATGAAGATTTATTACTTAACATCATTTGAGTAGTTAATGATGTATCTACTAATGTAAATATAGCACATTAAAAAACTAAACCTAGTTTATTATAATTTCAAGAAGCTGATACATTTAATTTTATATCGTTCACTTTTTAAATTTGATTAATCTAATCTAATTTCCCTCGCATTGTTTTGTTTTCTATTTTAAGGGTCGATGATTGGTTTATTTTAGCACTGCATAAAATAAACTCTTGTACTAATATTTAAATATTTTTCATATTAATAAAATCTGACAACTTAGCTCAGTCGGTAGCACGTCTATCTACTAAGCTAAAGGTCTCGGGTTCGATTTTCAGCATGGCTGAATAAATTTTCACTGGTGAAATGTGGGTTTACCCTTTCACAGTGATCAATTAACATCTGGGGAATGGAGGTTGTGCCTGTCATGGTCCTCAATGATATTTTAAGGTGCATGAAGCTACAACAGGCCTAGCAAGCCGGTAGTGGAACATATATATGTCTTGGATAAAAAAACTGCCACAGGCAGGCAGGAAACCATAGTGGATTAAAAATGAATTAATAAAACAAATCAATTATTTGGAATAACTATGCAGAAAGGAAGCATTACAACACAGTCAGTGCCCGGGCGTTTTCTCTTAAACAAGCTCTCCTAAAAATCTACCTTCCAACCAAACATGGCACAAACCACTCGAGGTGGCCATTTTGCACCAGCTAGCCTCTACCCGATAGAAGTTTGTGTTTCCTTAAAATACTATCATTACATGACAATAATATCACTAATTTCCCCTTACTATACAAGGGAATATGAAATTGATGCCTCAAAGCAATTTTAGTCCTGTTAAATTCTAATGATAATGGTAATAAAATGTTTGATATAGTTTCTTTAAAAAGATACCAGAACAAAGATCCAAGGGTTCATTAACCTCTGTTTGGTTCTTACTGATTCTGACTCATCTTAGATGGACACATTTTCCAAGCATTGGCCAAACCGTCGTGTTCTTACCAGGTGTATGTGCTTTTGGTTTTAGGAATAAATGAAGATGACGATGAAACAGTTCAAATGATCAAGGAACTGCTGGACACCAGAATTCGACCAACTGTACAAGAGGATGGTGGGGATATTGTTTTCATCGTTAGTAGATTTTCTAGATATTTCTCAATAAATATAGTGTCTGGTTGGTGTGAATGCACTCTCTACACATGAAAATTAAGTTCTTCTAAACATCACCTGAGTTCAAACAAACACACACACACACAATAGGCCCAAATATAGTATGGGCTAGAATATTATATGACCCTAAAGTTTTGAGGTTTTCTACATGAAAAATAAATGGTTTCAAATATAATATGAGCTGAAAAGACGAGATCAGAAGTATACACTTAACAACTCTTACACACTTTTTTTAAAGTAAAAGTTAAGTGAGAATAAAATTAACTCAATTATTATTTAAAGCTACCGGTCCTCGCTCACTTGTGGATCTGCCATAGATGATTTTTTTTACCAGTAAAACAGCAACAAACTAACACCGACCTATTGAATGAACAGTTGTCTGACACTGAAGGGTAGAAATATTAGACACGCGAGGCCCGGCAACTCATAA
>CABEEJ010006335.1:11853-34272 GCA_901482245.1 Timema douglasi
GTGGGGGGGGGGGGGGGGGGGGGGTTCCTCTCCATTTTGACCTGAGCTTTCCACCTCACCTTTTTTTTTTACATACATCTATTAGAGTACCTATATTAATAGAAACCCTTACTGGCTAGCCAATACAGTCCCAGCATGCTACAAAATAATACTTATTTAGGAATCTGTCATTTTTCTCAATGAAAAATGTTAGGCTGCACATTTAGAACGTGTGTGTGTGTGTGTGTGTGTGTGTGTGTGTGTGTGTGTATATGCGTATGCTTACCTTTCATGGTGATAATCCAATTTACCCAAAAATGTCAATTAGAAACTTGTAATAAAGTTTTGTTGAAAATATAGGTATAATACTTAGCAGGATACGATCCTTTATTTCTTGAAATGGCAGCTAAGTTGCCTGTTAGTGTCGACTAGTTTCGACACTCACTGCTTGCTCAAAATATCAAGTTTGAACAAAATCCATCAAACCATATTATATAATTTTATTTTCTTAGTAATTTTAGTTGATTACAAAATAATAATTATACTTTAGAGTAAATTTGTTATGATTACTGAATTAGGTGTGGAATTAAAATCTGGTTTTGTCATTATCACTGTAGGCCCTAATATTTGTTTCCCATTTAAAATAAACACTTGGTGTTTTAATAACTACACATAACATTTTTTATGTCAATTCTCTTTTCCCTTTTAGAGTTTTGAAGATGGAATAGTGAAGTTAAAGATGCAAGGTTCATGTACTGGCTGTCCTAGTTCAGTCGTCACACTCAAGAATGGTGTTCAAAATATGTTGCAGTTCTACATACCAGAGGTTTGTCACATTTGTATACGAACATTTCCCAATACATTTTCAATATGAAACTTTTGTTGCGGCGTTGGCTTGTGGCCTTCTAAGTAGGTGAAATAGCTAGGTTGGGGTAGGAGGCATCTAGAACCTTTTACTAGCCAATACTTTCATCCTTATATTAGTTAGATGATTAGTTTGTTGAAATTGTGAAGAAAGAAAAAAATGGAAATTATAGATTAAATTTTTTCGTTAACTTTTTCCCTATTATTGAATACTACGGGAAATTTGGTTTACCAAGTCAATCTAGTGTTGTACAGCTGAATAATATCCGCTAGTTTTAAATAATTTTGCTTTGTTTATGGTAACTGTCATATTTTTTAAACACATTTTGAAGTTAAGTAAGGATATATATAATTTCTGAATTATTAACTGTGTTATCAAATGATAAAGGGTATCAGAGTTGTATTGAAAACCAAACTAGCTTGGAAGATATATAGGAAACATTATTAATTGAGGTAGACTGGGTAAGTATAACCGCAAATTTGAATAGTTCAATATTTATTTGTCGGTACTTGTATAACCAGATATATATTTTCCTCAAACTTCCTATACTAGTTCAATAACATATGCTTAGCTATGAGCAAAATATAGAGAACAATTGTTTGAATGGTTTCTTCTCAGCAATAAAAAATATTTTTTGTCAATAGGTTCCATTTCCCTTTATTTAGTATGGGGCAAGTGTAACTCTTGGCTTGGTTTTGCATTCGAAGTAACAGTAAGAGTAATGGGGAAGGTGTACAGAAAGAAAAGATTTTAATTTATATTCTAAAACACAAAAATAATTTATGTTTACACTTTTTTTTTACACCTTTTAACCAATATTGCATATACCAAAATACGTGGCAAATTTAAAGTTTCCTTGATTATTGAATGTAGGAGGTGGTAAAAGCTTGAAGAATCATATTCTTTGTCCAAATTTTGCTTACAGTCATGTGTCTTTTTCAGTTAACCAACCTACATATATTTTAACATTTCTATAGTTAACAAACCTCGCGAAAATCCGGTCGCCCACTTCTGCTTCCGATACATCTTTGGACATAAGCTCAACAAAATTACATTAGTCAGCCATTTCTTTGACTTCATCTTCTTGGTTAAACTCAACCAATTCGTTTCTTAACACATTGCACTCCAGCATGAAATTCCATGGTGAGCTCTCAGATACTGGCCTAATAATTTATGATATTTTGAATTTTTACTGTGAGAATACTTATTGAAATACTACTTTTTTTTTTCTGTGTATAATAGTCATTTATGATCTTTCAGATCCTATATGGACTTCATATTTCTTTATAGAAAAGAACTTTAAAAAAAACTTGATCTGGTAGTTTTTATATATAAAACTTTTTTTTTCAAGTGTATATAGACAAAATAATTTGGTTTAGTATGGTAGAGAGCAAAGCAATTTGGCACACATAATGCTACATTACAGTTTTCACAAATCCATCTCGTTTCTTTTCTTACTCTTATCACATTGTTTCTTTGATTTGTCAGAACAATACACACACACACACACACACACACACACACACACACACACACTAGTAGGATTAGATTTTTTTTGTTTGTTGATGAAATTTTTTTGGGGAATTGACCTGCAGAAAGCCTACCTTCTGAAGATGTTGAAGGTTGACTGGTTTGAAACTCTTTACCACTTTTCTCAGAAAACTCCAAGGAAAGAATTTTTACAAAATCAGCCACATGAAAATTATCATCAGCTCTGACTTTTTTACACAATATGAATGCATTGACTACTCCCAAGGTGAGGAGATGAATAAATACCTTTCCACCACTTTGTTTTTTCTGTGGAATGGGTAATATGACAGTAGTTGGTCACCATGATCAACACGGCTTTGTTTGTGTTGTAATTTAAAATATAATATAAAATATAATCTTACTACCCATTCGGGTTATGCGCTTTAAGTACTAATTACTCTAATGGATTAGGACTTTGGGAAGTTGAATTAGAGGAAGTGAACCCGCATTTGCGTGGAGGGAGAGTGGAAAACCATTTAGGAAAAACCACCCCCAGTTCACCCAGACTAAGATTCGAACTTCGATCTCCCCGTCCTCAGCAGTCGAGCTTCAACACGACAAGCGCATTAGCCAACTACGCCACCGAGGCGGGTGTAATCTAAAACTATGTCTGGTTTAATTTTTTTTCTCCACACCTGTTTTTGATTTTGATTGAACTGTGGAGGCTGCTAGTTTATGTTCCATTGACAACATGTACACACGACTAGTATCTCGCCACTTCAAACAAACCAAATGTTCACTTCTACTAAATGAAAATTCACCTTTTTTTAGCTACATATCTATGAGATCCTTGGGTAAATCTTTTCTGTTTTTCATTACAATACCTACAGCAATTCTTTATTCTTCCCATCGACAATCAAATAGTTCTGGACTTGTGTAAAAAACGGTCCATATAAATAGTGTGGGCTTTGCCAAGTAGGTTGCCACAACGTCGTGTAACTAAATTGGGAATGGTATTATCTTTGTTTACTGCTAGTTCTGCGTACATCTCAATGTTCACTACATAACCTGACTTACTATCAGCAACTATATCAAACTTTATGCCATATTTGTGTGGTTTATTTTTCTTGTAAACATGGAAAGCTAATCAACCTCGAAACGGACACATGCCTTCATCTATTGTAAAATTTATTTCTGGGTAGAAACATTCACGGCATTGTTTTACTAAAAAGTCACCCGCCTCAGTGGCGTAGTTGGCTAACGCGCTAGTCGTGTTGAGCTCGGCTGCTGAGGACGAGGAGATCAAGGTTCGAATCTCGGTCGGGTGAACTGAGGGTGGTTTTTCCTAAATGGTTTTCCACTCTCCCGCCACACAAATGTGGGCTCACTTCCTTTAATTCAACCTTCCCAATTCCTAATCCATTAGCGTAATTAGTACTTAAAGCGTATAACTCGAACGAGTAGTAAGACACAGAGCTAAATAATAATAATACTAAAAAGTCATAAAATGGTCTTATTTTATGCAAAGGGTCATGCATGGGCAGGGTGATTTCATGGTATTAATGTGGAATTGCCATTTATGTGGTGCATGTTCATGATCTGGAAAAACCTATTTCTACTTAGTGGTCGATGAGCAAATGATGTTTGTATTAATGGATCATTATTCCAGTAGTCAGACAATCGGGGCAGTTTCAAAACACACATGTGAAATATTATTGGAAAAAAAAAAACATCTCAAAGAGCTTCAGAGTGTTCAAACTGTTTCAGATAGAATTGGGTTTGAGCTTACCTTTACGCTGCAGGTCTGAAATAGTGGAGGCTGCATATCGGTTAGATTCAGATTTTATTTTTTTCATCACTTTAAATTTTTTTTAAACTTTCACTATCAATATTTGCATTGATTCCACTGTTTTTTTGAAAAATTGGAAGACTGTGTCGTTCATCATCCTCTTACCAATGATATAGCACTGCAAGTTGGTTTGTTTGATGCCCTTTTGTACACCTAAAGTAGGCCTTGGTTCAACATAATTTTCTACAGAATTTTGAATATTTTCTTGTGAGTCATCCACATGTTCAGAATCAGCACTATCTTCATCTGTAAAATAAATAAATAAATATTTATACACAAAAACTATTCATAAACAAATTTTTAGTTGTAATTAAACAAGCCAATACTAGTCCTAAGTATGTGTTATTAGTTTTATACATATCCATATATAATACAGAAATATTACCTGAAAGATCAATATAATTATCCATTTCATCAGCTTCATCTTCATCTTCATCTTCATCTTCATCTTCTAGTTCTGAGCCTGAATTATCTAATAATATTGATTCAATGTTGGAATCGTTAAGCAAATTTACGTTCGAGTAAGCCATTTTGCTACGTACCCAAGATATGCTTGGAGAAAGTTGATGACATGTTTAGAAAAATAAAATTTAGCTATAATATAAGATCTGTTGCCATCTAGAATTTTTATTATGAACTAAGTCAGTCTTAGGAAATATTCACAGAGCACTATACTCGAGTGAATCTCGGGATCTTGCATATATAAACATTTAAAAGTGACCTCGAATGTAGCTCGGGCATGGTGACAATAAATATGTACACTAGCCTGAGTGTACCTCGGGCGTGGTGTTCAATGGGTTCTCTCTTCAAACTGCTTCATCGATGATATCTTCAGTAGCCGATATTTTCTTCTTTGCTTTTTTCACATATTGTTCATTTTTTAATTCACATTTGCTTTAAGTTTTGCAACAGCTTCTCCAGAAGTTATAACTTTGGTGCTTGCTTAATGTTCTAAAAGCAACTCCTCGAATTAAGTTTTTCTGGTTGGAGTTAATATTTAGAAATCTGCATCATCACTGTAAGGTGTGGATGGTACACCAACCAGAGGTGCTGTTGCATGATGACAGAGGATCCAAATTTATTTTGCATTCTTTAAAATTGCACCATCTTCTGTATTGCTGGGGTTCAAGAGTCTTTTTGGTTAATACTTTATTACAAAATGGAAAAATCGCCTTGTTTTCTGATTCATTCCTGGTCACACTGGTTTTCAGGTTGTGGAAACAAAGCAGGCTTTACATCTCCCTTGGTAGGTGGGGTTAGGATCTTTCTCAACCCTTATATTTTATTGGTGTTCCTTCCCCTTAACTGTTTACTAATTGCTTTACCCTATTCTAGCATGAATGCCAGGCCTCCACCGTGGTTCGGATTCCACGTTAAACTGTAGGTCCTCCATTTCATCTCACAATCACCCTACCAGTACACATTAGCGTAAGTGCGTATAACTCGAACGGGTAGTAAGACGCGGTGCTAATAATAATAATATTCTAGCATGTCTTCTCATTGGTGTGAATTTTCCTTCCCTGTCTTCTTATTGGTATGACTTTCTACCTAATATTTAGTTTGACCTCTACTTCTGTTTTCTCATCAGTGTTATCTCTACTAACCTGTTAATTTGTTTCTTTCACCCATCAATCCTCATCCTCGGCAAAGCTATTCATCTCCTGTCTCCTTATTTGTGTAGCCACTTATCCCTTGTCTTGTTAATGCAGTGCCCACTATCATATGATTACTGTGGTCCCTTGTCCCTTATTGGAGGTGTTACCCTTTTTCTTGTTCTTTTATTGGTGTTGTACTTCTTTACTCTGTTTTTTGTTACTGGTTGTAGTCCCTTCCCTCTTATTCATTATTGGCCTGATATCCTCCCCTTACCTCTTAATTTTTTGCGGCATCCTTCACATAACCCCTCTAATGGTTTGACTTTGTCTCTTCCCTTATTGGTATGATTCCCATTTCCTGTCCCTTTGTTTTTGTGAACACCATTCCTATTTTTTCTTATTGGCGAGCTCCTTCTCCCAGTTTCTTTATTTGCATAATACCTCTACCCTTATTATTAATGTTGTAATTTCTTTCCTTCTCTTTGTCAGTATGCTTCACCTCCACCATACTGGATTGACCTTTAATGTGGGAAAACTTCTCCTGGTCAATGTTGGTAGGAAACTGCTCATTTCTTCATTATCTAACCTTTTTTTGGGGGCATTAGTCTTGTCCCATATCTATTTTTGTAACCTTTCAGGAGAAAGGGATTTTTTTTTATCATGGCTTACATTTTTTAGAGGTTTTGTGGCTTGGTGATATGTATAATTGAGGTGTAATTTAATTTTCTATCTTTTTGGTTATCAAATAAACAAAATTCCTGACATAGTTCATCTCTGTGCCACTTCAGACAAATAATATGTATACTAATTATTGTTAATGCAAGAGAGTAAGGAAGAGTTGACATTAAATGGTACAATAATGCTATTAGGATAACCAGATGATTTAGCTTTTTTGGGTAATAGTAAGAAATCTGTTGCAAGAAATGCTGAAATTTTACTAGGTGCTATTAAGTAAATAGGTTTAGAAATGAACGCTGAAAAGACTAAGTATATGATAACACAGATTTAGGACAATAATTTAGATAGTACAGCAAACAAAATACAATGTGGAAGGGTTAATGAACTCAAATATTTAGGAACAATTTTAACTAGCGATAACAACACTAGATTGGAAATTAGGAAATGCTTGTTATTACTCTCTCAGTAAGTTGTTGGGCTCTCGCCTGCTGTCAATAAATGAAAAACTCAGAATATACAAAGCCATAATTTTATCAGCTCTCTGGAGAATGCTATTAGCATATCTTGGGTATGTAGCAAAATGGCTTATTCATTCATAGCACTCATCACCAGATATTGTTAGGGTAATAAAGTCTTGCAGGTTATGGTGGACAGGTCATGCAGCACGAATGGGATTATCTAGAACCCTGTCTAAGGTATTGAATGGCAAATGACCACTTGGAGGACCCAGACACAGATGGGAGGATAACATTAGAATGGACCTGAGAGAGATAGGGTGTAATGATATAGACTGAATAGAATTAGCTCAAGATAGGAATAGGTGGCATACTTTTATTATAAGTGTGGTAATGAACTTTCGATGTATTACCTCATCAAGCGAAAAGAGGATTTCCTTATAGAGACATAGAGAAAGTAAGTAATTATTGTTTATTTATTTTTACAACTATTAGAATTTACATATTAATTACTGTGATGAAAAATTATTTTTTTTACAACAATTTAACTTAAATTTTGGCTTTCATCAAAGTTGGTAGCTGTTAGCCAAACAATCAGTTTGTCAACAAAACTTTTAAGATGGGTATCAAAAAGTTTCAAGTGGTTTTTTAAAATTAAAACTGCTGCATGAGGATGTGTGCACTGGTGTGTTGAGCTGTGACCTTCATCTCAGTACAAGTGACATCGTTCTGTGTAGACTAGTGGCTGTGTTACACACATTTATTCGATGATGGGCATGAGTGAATTTAAGATTTTATTATAGACTGCAAACTTGAGCAGAGAGTGAACATCAAATTATGCGTCTTACTATGAATATCTTGAACAAAGACCTTCCAAATGATACAGCAGGCTTGGGGCAATTAAGCTATGGAGTATGTGCGGTGTGTTTTGAGTGGCACTCATGCTTCAGGATTGGAAGAATGCCACTGAAAGACGAGAGGTCAAGGCGACCTTCCATGAGCACAAACTCAGAAATTGTGAACAGAGTTAAGCAACTTGTGCGCAAGGATCATCAGATGACAAATAAGAACATTTTGACTTTGTCAATGTGTCAAATGGATCAGGGCAGACAATCCTCACGTCTGTTTTTAACATGCACCGCATTGCCACCAAGTTTGTACCAAGGCTTCTAACCCCCAAACAGAAGGAACACCATGCCGAAGTCTGTCAGGAACTCGGTCGCCGTGCCCTGGATGACCCAACCTTTATCGAAAATCATCACTGGGACAATATCCGGATCTACGGTTATGACACAGGGACCAAACAACAATCTTCTCAGTGGAAGAAGCGCCTCATATCTCTAAGACCGAAGAAGACGAGGAAGGTCAGGAGTATGACCAAGTGCTTGCTCCTTGTTTTATTTAACATTCGGGGAATTTTGCACCATGAATTCGTCCCTGAGGGTCAAACTATCAACACCAAGCTTAACTGTCATGCTCTGAGGCATCTAAGGTAGGACATTTTGTGGAAAAGACCAGAACTGTGGCATACGGACCATTGGGTACTTCAACATGACACTGCATCCGTGTACACAGCGATGGAAATACGTGAGCTATCGGTGCAACAACATGATCATCAATTCTCACCCTCTGTATTTGCCAGATTTGGCCTCCTGTGACTTCTTTCTCTTCCCGAAGATTAAGTTAAAGTTCAAGGGCTACTAGTTCGACACTGTGAATGAGATCAAGCGTGAATCACAGGCGGTGTTGTGCACGCTTTGATACAAGGTCTCCAGGGAGCTTTTCAAAAGTTCATAAAGCGCTGGGATCAGTGTATCATCATAAGGTCAACTTGCGGAACATTCAAATTTATTTCAATTTTGGTATTGAATATTATTTTACCACAGCTATGCTTTGATCGTTATTTTATTTTTTAACATTTATTTAAAGTGGTTTATCATATTTTATGTTATACACTTCTATTTATATTTTAACCGACACTTTAGCTAGATTGATAGCACATGTGCTTACTTTACTAAGGGTCCCAGTGTTGATTCCAGAAAGTCGGTAATTAACTTTGGTAACCCGTTATGTATGTCATAGCTAAAAGCCAGTTTGTAAGCTATGTGCTAATATAATCCTTGTTTTTATAAATTGCATGGTAAAATCCCCATCGAAAAAAAATTATTAAATATATTTTATGAAATAATATTGATGTAGTTTCACTTTCTAGCTTACATATATATATTTATATTTTAAGACTCAGAAAAAAACCCTGAAATATTCTAACTGGTCCTCTGGACAGGTTTCAAGGCTATTAGTGTGGTCCTGTCAAGCGAACAATAGGATTACTGCCAGCTACTGAGTCTTGGGTTCTACAGAGAAACTTTCCCTCTCTCTTGGCTTGAGTAAGTGGGGTGGAGGTTGTCACCCCTATCTTGTAATAAACCTACATTTATGTAATCAATGACCAATTTATGGCCCAAGGAATAGGTTTACGTTAATAAAAATATATTTGTAAATTACACAAAAAACTTAAGATTGTACCAATCAAATAGCCAAAGCTATTATTTATGCTTTTGGTGAGGATTGACTCCATCTAGATATCATATTCTGAAAATTGAAAAATGACACCTGGACACGGTAATCAAACCCAATTTTCTTAAGATTGTATGTTTTGTTTTAAATCCAACCTTTAAAAAAAATGTTTTTTTGAGTTAATTTTAAAAATGTATGCATACAGAAATTAATTATATACTCCACTAGCTATTCAAAAAAGTGCCCATACAATCATAATAAGAAAATAAAAAACATATCATTATTGGTTCATCTAGAATTTTGGTCGCAAATCAGTTCTTTTGACTGTATTAGTAGCAATGCGACCACACTTTAAGTGAGAATAAAATTATCTTAATTATTATATAAAGCTACCACTCCTCACTAACTTGTGGATCTGCCATAGATGATTTTTTGTCAGTAAAACAGCACAAACTAACACCGACCTAATGAATTAACAAGCTCACTGGCACTGAAGGGTGAAAATTAATATTATTCATGCATGGCCTGGTTGATGCTGAAGAGGGAGAAATTCTCTCCGTTTTGACCTTGAGCTTCCCACCCTGCCTGCTTGCCTGCCAATACAATGACACACTCTCTTACTTTGTTTTGCTGAGGAGTCTATTAAAAGAAACATGCACTGGCTGGCTGTCCATTACAGGCTCAGCATACTACAAAATAAACCTTTTTAGGACTCGGTCTTTTTATTTGTGAAAAATGTTAAGCTGCGCATATGATAAGAGTACAGTTTTTGAAAGGACATTTTTAGGAATAAAACATGGCATTTTATTTGTACCAATACGGTATTTTACCTACATTGCTAGTTGTTAACTTTGTACTCTTATTATTTTATTATTAAATATTTTAAAACAAACAGATATAAATGGGCCTATATTGTATTGTAAAATATATTCACTTACAGACAATTGGATCCTATTGCTTTTGCCTCGACTTCATTTCCACTGGAATTTAATATATGATAATTCCTTTATTTTGGCCAATTTTATTTCTCATGTGCTTGGATTCACAACTTGAGTGTTTTGGAGACATAATAAAAAACAGCTTTCATACTTATGTAGTAACAAAGTATAATAACACACACATTAATACTATATTCAATAGAAATTAAATAAAAACAAACATTAACCAAAGCACCAAATCAAGAGATTATAGATGAATGGAAACACATTAAACTTGATAAATCCCTCTTGCCAAAATTGCACTCTATATTTTCCTTTGCACTATGACTGTAATTTTGTGGTGCTGCAAGATGAAGAAAATAAAACATGTGACACCAGCAATAAATATGAGCTATTGGACAAAGTGGTGGTTAAAGGAACTAAGTCATTGACTTAGGGCATCTTAAACACTATCACTATTTGTACTATAAGGGATACAGTAATTTAGTTCCTTTCATCATCAAACAATGTATCATCACCTAAAACATGGGTTGACATTAAAAAAATAAACACATATTTTGACTCTGTTCCTTTCTGCAAGCACCGATTCAAATGTGTTGCCATTAATTTATTTTTTAGGGTGGAAGTTTCAAACATACACAATTTTGTCTACGTCATTTCAGTTTAATTTGTTTAAAGAAGGGTTGGTGTTATTATTTATTTATACTTTTAGATTGGATGAATGAGGTAAAGTTTCAATCTTGTTTGGGTGAACTTAGTTTGTTTTTTATCCCCGCTCCATACGAATTCTGGCTTATGTTTTCTCTTAAAACTAACATTTGCATATTGTCCTAAAATTATTTAGTGTAAGTTTTTGGTAATTCTATTAGGCACTAAGATACTTAGCATAACAAAAAAAAAAAAGCCTTCTTTCTTTCAATTTTAGGTTCTTGGAGTTGAACAAATTGAAGATGAAATGCAGATTATCACAAAAAAGGAATTTGAAGAATTTCAAAAGAAGCTACATGAGACAGGAAAAGAAGCAAATATATGATCTAATTGGATCATCATACTTAAATTATTTTGATTTGTTCATCGGTAGCTTACTCCAAAATTATCACTAGGAATGAGGTATTATTTGAGGGATTTAATGCAAAACCTGCACTCTCAAGTTTTCATAATTTTAGGTAAACATTGGAAAACTAATAAAACCTTAAACATTTTTTATTGTAACTGCACTTACAAACACTCGTTATAATGTATCATGAATAATAATTTTGTCAAAGGAAGACTATATTGAACCATGGGAACATTGTTAAATTTTACTTTATATATTGGAAAATGTGATTTTTGCAACAAAATTGAGGAGAATGTGAGTTTTGTATCCAGGCGATGTGGAGAGTGTTAGTTTTGACACCTAAATTGAGAATACAATATTTTAGGGAAAAAATACATAGAAAGGCTAATTTTACTCACTTTAACTTCAAAATATGATAATATAAACACAATATACAATCATTGAAAAGCTTACAAATTGATTACACATATTTTAAATGTAAAAAACAATTTCTTCTTCTTGGTGGCACTCAAGGATTTCTCCCTTATTTTCCCCTCCGCTCACTACAGCCTCATCAATGACATGTTAAAAAAGTTTAAGATGTCATTAGATCTCCAGTCTTCTTTGTAATGTTTCTTGGGAAGTGAATCATTATTTTCCTTTTTTTTCTTTTTTTTCTTTACAACGTTGCTTTTGGGGATGACTACTGGTGCCAAAAGGGTTAAACTTCAAACTTCCACGTTTGGTAATGCTCTTGACATATTTTATTTTTAACCTGTATGTACATCCTCCCTGGACAAGAACTGTTTATGTGTTGATTGTGTGAAGTATACTATTTTTACCCGCCTCGGTGGCGTAGTTGGCTAACGCGCTAGTCGTGTTAAGCTCGACTGCTGAGGACGGGGAGATCGAGGTTCGAATCTCGGTCGGGTGAACTGGGGGTGGTTTTTCCTAAATGGTTTTACACTCTCCCTCCACGCAAATGCGGGTTCACTTCCTCTAATTCAACCTTCCTAATTCCTAATCTATTAGAGTAATTAGTACTTTAAGCGTATAACCCAAATGGGTAGTAAGACGCGGTGCTAAATATTAATATTATTATACTATTTTACCTTCCCAAAATCCCAGGCCCCCAAAGACTTAATGTTTTTGTCTACGGCCGTCTTCCAATCTCTGTTTAAAATATCAATTCCCAGTTTTTTCATGGTCGCAAAATGTCTTATAATGTCGTCTTACTCATTTAGGTTGATGATATTTCACACATTTTAATATCTTTAGCATTACTCCCAAATACGCTATCAGGGGGGATGAATAGGGATGTGTTATCGAAAGAAAAGTATCGATACTGTACTCATTTAAAGTATCGGGGGGAAAATATCGATACCCTACTAGTATCGAAAGAAAAGTATCGATAACAGTAAATATCAGTATCAAAATTTTAATCTGGGAAAGGTGCTTTTTTAATCCTGTATTAGAGACGACTAAATTGTATCCATTTCAGACATTTCTTAAACTAGCACCACAAATAAAAAGTCTTGATTTGTATTCATTATCATAATACCCACAAAATCCTGAATTGTATCCATTCTGAATGGTCTCCATTCAGACAGTTTTCAAATAAACGACTTTAACAAAAATCCTGATTTGTATCCACTGTAATTATTTGCATTAGATCCATGAAATCCTGAATGGTAGCCATTCAGACATTTTTTAAACACACATTACAAATAAAAAGTCTGATTTGTATCCATTTTCATAATGTCCACAAAATCCTGAATTGTATCCATTCTGAATGGTAGCGATTCAGACATTTTCTTAAACGAGCACCACAAATAAAAAGTCAGCATTGTATCCACTAGAAATATTTGCATTATACCCACAGAATCCTGAATTGTATCCATTTAAATGCGGTACCACTTGTCTGATAGATGGCAGCAGAAGAAACTCACCTTAACTCATTCCATGTTTACTAGAGAGCAGCACTTATCCTTAACTCATTCCGGGATCACTATAGAGCAGCACTATCTCTATATTAATATAAAAAATATAATCTTTTTACTTATTGTCTTATTACTTTAAAATCTAAACATATATATAACCCTACTATAATCTTGTTGGCAATCCTGTATTTAAATACTATTATTATGACAATTGACAGCAGTTGATATTTTAATTTCGCTTGACCTCATCCATCATCTTGCTTCTGTCCCTGGTTGATATTTTGGGTCCCTATGTCTCTTTGTTCTCTGTACCTTGGTGGGTGATAATACTGATTGTATCCCTTCGGTCCCTGGTTGTGATCATTCTGCCTTATACTGTCCCTGGTTGAATCATGGACCACTATCTTGGTTTCCCTTGTATCTATTTTCTTGCCCTCTCTCCCAGTGTTGTGATGGAGGTGGTGTCCTGCTTTCTCTCTGAAACTGATAATTTGTTAAACCTTGTCCCTGTGGATGGTATTGATCCTTAACTTTCTGGAAACTTGACCAATTTGGTTTACTTTCTCTCCCTGCACCTCTTTCTGAATTTGAAGATAGGTACCCATTTTGTGTTGAATCGCGTTCCTGTACATCCCCTAAATATTCCCACACTCTAGTTCTTTGACATCTATCATCAAATGCACTTAATACCAGCTCCGTGTCTTGAAGGTCCTGTAAATTTGCTCCAATAAAAGCATCCTGTACATTTTGAGGAAAATGATATATTAAATGCCCTATAAGCCTATCTTCCTCAATCAGGTATTTCAAGTACCTTGCTTGTACCTTATATTTGTGAAGATATTCACACATAGTTCCTCCTCGAACACTGTATTTACCATTGAAAATCTGCTGCAAAAAAGTATCTTGTTTTACCTGTGACCAAAATTTTCCCAACAAAGCATTATTTTCCTGCACAAATGTATCTCCTTCTCCTTCTACAGAATTAGCCCAGGACCTCGCTTCCTCTTTCAATCCTGATAACAAAATAGCAATCTTATTTGCGTCACTAAATCGTTCCCCTTCCAAAGTACGCTCCACTTTTCGATTGGATTGGATTGCCAAAATATTTACTTTTGGCCCTTTGAATTTGGGAATTGAAGATAACATTTACTCACTCATTCCTCTAAACATTATTATGACATTATTATGACAAACATGACTATCATCTCTCTTTATTTTTAACTTCGTTAAATTTGCACTCTTAGTCCTCAACTTTGTTTTGTAATTTCTCAAGATTTTTCACATAGCTATTTCTTAATTTTTTTACCTTTTCTTCTATGCTTTCGCCTTTTTCAGTCACTACATCTTCTACCTGTCATAATATTATCCCTATTCACATCCAATGCCCCTCCAGTTCTAACCTGATCTTACCAACTTCACATTCCAAGCTAAACTAAACTATTTTGACACTATTTTTTATGTGAACAATTTTGAACTCGACACCTTCTACCTTATTTTCTGTGCTTTTGACTGTGTTTATAAATTTCTTTTCTAACCCTTCTATCTTTTAATTTACTTTGTCAACTTCCCCAATTAAATCAAAATGATTTTTTCTTAAATTATCTAGTTTTTGTTCCAACTCCTTTTGATTTTGTTTTACAGTGATCAAATTCTTATCTAGAACCTTAACATTAAGTGCCTGATGCAATCTTTCCAGGTTATCTAGTTTACAGTCTAATTTTATTCCTAATTCTTTAATATTGTTTTCATTTTCTTTATTGTGGTTTTCTATTTTGAGCTCCCAATTTTTTATTATTTTCTTCCATCTGACTCATCATTGTCATAAGTTGTTCTATTTTTTTGTTCCCTTCCTCTTTTAAATTATTTTCTACCTGAGCTGGATCAGAATCTCTTTTACTATCCTCAATGTCTACTGAACTCTTTTTTAGTGTAAAAATTTCATCACTTCCATTCTTTAATTTTGAATGTCCACTTGAGCTATTTTTATCTGATATTTGATTGTCACTTGTTTTCTGACTCCTCTTCTTTTACCTGTTTTGTCCTGAATCTGAACCCTATATGTAAGTTTATACTGTTTGCATTTCCCACCTTTAGGTTGTTAAATCTACTCTCATATGTTTCATTTTCCCAATTCTCATTAATCTCCTCTAATCCTTCTTGATTGTATGGTTTGTTCATTTATTTATTTTCTTCCGAACAAAATGGAATCTGACCTCCCCCACTACTACACACTTCCCCAACTAAATCCTCTTCTGATTCAAACACCATCAACTAAAAGAGTTGGTGAATTTCTTAAGTATATTAATGTCCAGGTCTAAACACCATTTAAGTTCTACTTATTTTATAAAATGTTCGAAAGAATTACCTCACTGAGAATAAACTTAATTAATTAAATTAATTAAATGTTACAAACAAAAACATATTTATCTATGACTCTTCTGTCAATCTGTCCCTCGGTGACGGTCCAGCATCCGTTGATCGGTTACTTCGTTGCTCTGTTGCTATTCTGTATTGTTGATTAAGTACCTACAGGAACGTCTGTATGTGTAACAGCTGCCACGCTGCTGCATTTGCCATTGAATTATTCGGTGAGCACCTATTAATTTCCTGTGTTCTCCACAAGTGTTTTATTGAGCCACTGGTGAGCACCTCTTAATTTCCTATGTTCTCCACAAGTGTTTTATTGAGCCACCGGTGAGCACCTCTTAATTTCCCGAGCTTTCCATGAAGGTTTTTTCAAGCCATTGGGGAGCACCTTTTAATTTCTCGAGTTTTCCGTGAGTGTTTTATCAAGCCGTTGGTGAGCACCTCTTAATTTCCAGAGTTTTCCACGAGTATTTTTTTATAATGCCCCGCGATTGGGAAAGCCATTATTCATTTTACGATATCTTCTACACGTACCTGCGATTTAAATATCTTATAATTTAAACTCATTTTATTATGTTATTTGATATAACTTTTATTTAAAAATTACGAAATCATTTTTGTTTAATTGTCGAAAAAAGTAAATGCTTGAACTTTGATTTACTTTATATATATATATCATAATGAATTTGCCATATCGGCACACACACACACCCCCACACACACGTCCTAGCCCGAATCGACAGTTAACAACTCTGTCTAGTAAAAGCAAAAACAAAATACTAATTATCAGACTTCAAACTCAGATTGTGTCCGGGAGCTGCTGAGCTCTTACAGACACAAGTAAAACTACTTCTAGAAAAATAACATAAAAACAATATAATTTACAAATGAAGCCTATTGCTTTCTTTCTCGCACCTACAGTGCAAGGTTTTTTCTTTAATTATTGCGTGGGCTGTAAACAAGCAAACTGAATGTTATTCACCGTAGCCTGCTTGCACGTGTACGGAAATAAAACAGCAACAGTACAGTCAGACTAAATAAAATTGACACAACCTAAATTTAAATGCACTAGAAATCAATTCAAAAAACTGGATCATTACAGATACTTCAGGTACCGAGTGGGTATCCCCTTCCCCACCTTACTCTCCTGATATCAGTGTTTGATTCACAATCGGGTGTACTACGTGTTTTTTCCTAAAACGCTTATAATTCACCTTCAATGCAAATATGGACAAATTTCCCAAAAATTGTACCTTCCTCATTCCTAATCCAATGAAGTAAATACGCGAATAGCTGTAACGGGAAGTAAGGGTGTACAAAATGCATCAGTAATTAAAATTAAATACTTATGTTTTAAAGGTTGCATTTATTTTTTACATTTTGTTGTCAAATTAATACAATCAAAATATATAAATGATATGCTACTATGTAAACTAAAAAAAAAACGTTAAATGCATGGAAAATACAATGAAAAGAGTCTCCTAACTATATAATTGGTAATACCTTCTTATTTTAAACACTGGAAGGATTATATTCAATATTATATTATATTGATGTGCAATG
Source organism: Timema douglasi (assembly GCA_901482245.1). Taxonomy (NCBI): domain Eukaryota; kingdom Metazoa; phylum Arthropoda; class Insecta; order Phasmatodea; family Timematidae; genus Timema; species Timema douglasi. Next base: position 29,106 of record CABEEJ010006335.1, read on the forward strand.
AGAGTTAACAAATCTCTTTTATATCAGTTTATAGTAAGATCGAGTCTGAAAATGAATTCTATCTCCCTGAACGCGTTTTTAGGTTTACACAACCAAAAGATCATAATGTTTTGTCCAATTACATTCTTCCAACACCTTCTTGTGTTTGTATGGAAAATTAAATATCTCTTAATTTTAGTGAAGGGGAATAGTTTTTTTTTACATTGAAAACTCTTTCGGTATAAGATTATTTTACTATAATAGAACATTATTTTCATATAATTCATAATTGCAGATTTTCTTAAAAAATGTACATTTATATTAAAATAAAATAAAGTTTAGTAAAGTGAGTAAAATTGTTGACAATACAAAGTATATAAAAAAATACTCTTAATTATTCCCCTATTGTTTTAATCACAGCTCTTGTTATTAAGTGTTTTGTGTAAAATTTATTTACTAAAATGTAAAGAAAAAAGTTTGATTTATGTAGTTTGGGTGGGCTTGAGACTAAAATTATGATTGCTCTCATCAAAAAATCAATACAATAATAATACAGAAGAGATTTAACAGAAATTTAATTAAAATATGTCTCAAACAAATTTGGACATTGATATTTTTCATAATATTCTGGTTTCTTTGATTTCATAATGTACTACATCAAGCTTTGACGTATTTAGCTATAGCATTCTTGCTTTATTGCTGAACATCCAAATGTCATAATTTTGAAAGTTCCTTCTTGTACAATTGTGAGCTAACCATGGCAATCACAAACCAGTTATGGTAATTAATAAATAAAGAATCTTAGAAAGAAAATATTACCTAGTCTACAAACTGAGTGCACAAACGAGCGCAATCACAGGGCGGCCGTCACACTCCATTGACATTGCAAACCCAAGCACCGTCCAGAAATATGTTTGAAAAAAGACCATCACATTTCACTAAAGAGCATAAATTAAATAATAGACTATGATACAGAAACCTATTATACATTCTAAATTTATATATTTTTGAACTTTTATAGCAATTTGTAGTAGTATCTTTGCCTATATGCAGAATCTTTGTTTCATACCACACTAAGAAGAAGTTGTTTCCAATTATTTGGTAAGTTTTAAACCAACCAAACCCACTTTTTCCAACCCAATCTGAGAAATTTTAAATTCCAATATTAATTTGGTATTATGGAGTTTTATTTCTACCTCTCTTTAAATTTTAATTTTCAACCTCATCTCAAAAGTTATTTCTCTAGCCTTAGCTCACCCATCCCCTATTTCCCATAGTTTTATTTTAAAATTTTAAATCTTCATATTTTTATATTTATTTAGAGTTGTCCCTATACCTATACCAACGAATTTAAGTTATCTACTACATAGAGAAGTAGTTGAATGTAGTTTTGGAAATGTAGAGCACACACCCTTCCCTCACCATTTCTTCCACTTCTTCCACTTCTGCTTAGAAATTTCAAATATTAAGATTTATCAGACTTATGGTTATTTGGAATGGTCCCTTTACTTAACTTCCAAATTTCAAACTTATAACACCCTAAGAATTAGTTCTTTCTATTAGTAATTATGGTTAAGACTTCGAAAACCTAAGGTTATAATAGAAAGGTGAAAGGATAGTATATTAAAGAAGTTAATAAAAAGTTTAAAAAAGATTAACAGGTTAAAATTAAATATATTTTAATATTGCGAAACAGGTCAAGTTGCGCTTTCGACAAACAATAAAATATATGAGATGAAAATAAAAAGATTAAAAATATTCATGACATAACATAATTATCAAGTCAAATTGGTGACCATCATTCAGAAAAATATATACATGAAAAACATATTAAAATAATTAATATCAGAAATGAATTGAGGACAACATACAATTAAAATTGAAACAACGAAGAAGGCTAATTTAAATGGAGTAAACATGTGAAATTATTGAGCTAGAGGTAAAACAAATAATGTGAAATAGGCTGAAAACGCAACAAGCTATTTAAAAATGTTCAGTGTTTAAGTGTTCATTCCAAATCTTTTTTTTAATACTTTATACACTTTGTACATTTCCCAACTCTATTTCATCCAGCTTTATAACTTTTCTACGCTTTACCTCATTCCATTTTCCTATAACATCTCTCTCACCTCACCCCACCCATACTACCAAGTTACAGCAAACATCACTGCTTTCGTACTTTCCTCTCCAAGTCTCCCTGCCACTCTATTCATGATTATTTTCACTATCATTACAAAGAGTAGTGGGGAGAAGAAACTCTGGAGATTCATTCAATTATTTTATTTGGAACCACTCTGCTCAACTTTTCTCAGCCTTAACTTAGATATCCTCATACATACTCTTTATTTTCATCACACTCCCCTTTACACTCCCGCCTCCATTACTTTCCAGACTTTATTTCTATACACATCCATAAATACAATTACCAAACTGTTTACAAATTCATACCTTCTTACCATCGGTTGCCGTACAACAAAGATCAAGTTTATTGTAAGCCTTTGTTTCTTAAATCCATGCTGCTCCTATCTCCGCCTAGCTTCCATTTTCTTTTCTGGTGTCTTCTCATATAGTTTTATACAGTTGTTTATCAGCATCAGAAATACTATTATCGGAAAAATACTTCATGATTAACGAAGCTCAGTGGTGCATTGCATACCATAGTTTGGGAAACACTGACCGAGAAGAATTGCGCCCGAATTAGTGTGAAAAAACTAGACCACTTCGACCATTGTTGTAGATTATTTCAACTGTGCTTACAAAATATATGTTATTACAATACTAAATTCAAATAAATCTTAAAACACTGTTTACAGGTATTATCTCACTCTCTAGCAAGTAGATTATATCACATGTTTTAAAGTTTATCCTGATGACATCTTTAGTACCTAACTAATGTGTACCTAATAAGGGCTGATGACATCAAACAATAGTTGACTGTGGTTTTCTTTGTTACATTGTAGGTGCAAGGAGTTGAACAGATTGAAGATGAATCTGAAAAAAAGGCAAAAACCGAGTTTGAAGAATTCGAAAAGAAGTTGAGGGAATCCGGAAAAGACGTTTAATTTTTACTATCCTGATTAACTCTAGCCTTAAACTGTTGTTTTTGCATAGTTTATTTTTAGGTTTGTTAAGTTTGCAGGTTTTTCACACAGTTTTTTGAAAATTATGGCCCAAATTCAAAAAACTAACATTGGTTACTTTAAACATTATTTTTGTATTTAGAATATTATATTATTAGTGCTAATGATATAAGTTATATCATTGTATGAATGGGGTTTTAGAGTGTACATTAAGCTAATGATGAAATGACCCAATACTTGCAATCTTAATCAAAATATTAAAATTTGTTATATTTTATCATTTTTCTTTGTGGTCTATTAGTATTATTTTTCCACTGATATAACAAAGGAAGTGAGAGCTCATTTAAAGTAGTCCATCTTATAAAATAATACTAGAAAATATAACATGCTATCGATTCATAATATTTCTGTGTGCTTTTGACACTAATACATGGAAAACCTCTTTCAGTTTAGAATGAAGCATCTGATGACTCATGACTTTGACATGTATGTTGGGCGTTACTAAATAAAATTGAGAGCATGTTAAACAATATTTCACATTAATTTAAAGGGGGACTACTTAGGACACCTTTTTCAACTGTACCAAACATATATAATAAGAATTGTCAAGTTGGGTAAAAGGGATGTGTGGGATAGTCGTTACTTTAGTTAGTAAGATTCAAGTTAAAACTCACATTGAGTAATGGTACAATTATAAAGTTTTTAAAAATATTTCAATGATTGTATTAAATATAAATCTTGTTCATTTAATCATTTTATGTGTAAACTGATTTAATAAAGACATTACTAATTATTAAAACAATTAAAACAAGATTAATCTTAGTTTTTACTATTACCATACCGAGTAACATAATCACAAAAGTTTTGTGTTGTTATTGATGTTAAATTCAAAATGTGTAGTGATCTATGAAAATACTCAATGGTGTCACAACTTCACAAATGTCTTTCATCCTTACATCTGCAATGTCATCCACCTTGAGAAAGACAAAAGTGTTTGATGAGCCATGATGGCTCTCACAAATTCGCATTGGAACATTTCTTCACTCTAACTTTTGAATCTAGCAAACAAATTTTTTAGCAGTGTTTTGTTGCCCACATTGTAGACGAGTTCAACCACAAGTTTTCCAACATTCAAATCTTGAAGCACTTTTTCTTAAAGTTGCTCATACTATTATGAACAAAGAAACTAAATTTCACACCTCAGAATGAGAACTGGAACATGAAGATACAGGTTCATCATTAGTCATGGGGTCTTCCTTGTCTGTGTGTCATCAGTGCACCTTTGCCTTTGATGAAAAAATTCTTAAATTTGGGGACCTATGGACCGTTATATCCATTTGAATAACCTATATTTGTCAACTTCCTCATAATTACATGGGAAAATTCCACATGATTTGAAACCAGATTTTAAAATTTCCCCCTAAATTTTCGATAGTCTTCTCCAAAATTTTTGGAAATCTATCTTTTGAAAATTATCCCTCTGTTTTACTTCCAATCCATAAGAACTTTTACCCACTTAATTTCAAAAGTTTAAAAAAGGTCACATCTAAAGTCTGGCATAAATTAGTGCTGTTTGGTGAGATGAGCAAAAACTTGTTCATGAAAGTACATTATTCTATGGCCTGGATCAAAATGTGTTTGGCCAAGCTGTCACCAATAAGTAATTAACATCTCCCTCCCCCCCCCCTTTTTAAAAAAAAAATGGTAGTGCTTCACTTATAAACTAGTATTGGAATATCGCAGCATCGAACCATCCTTTGATATAGTGGTTATAACATGTATTTTTAGGTCCTCCTTGCTGTCCATATAACACAACACAACACAAGAGGGTAGCATGACTCTTGATGCTCTTCCAGCAAACAGTATCAGTGTGCTTATATTAGAAGCGTCTTGTGATTCTGTTCTGCATGCTTATATCCCCGTCTAACTATGATGGGTTTTTCCTCAGAGACAAATGATATTTGTGTCTTGATTAACTTCAGACCTTGTGTGCTTGATGTTCTCGCTCAGCCTTGTAGACAACAAATGTTTGTAACTAAATAGTTTCAGGCCTAATCTAGCCCTAGAAATTTTCTCTTGAATCGCTTCTCTTCCTTTCTGTTCCTTTT
>CABEEJ010006336.1:0-40627 GCA_901482245.1 Timema douglasi
AACTCTATGTAGCCTCGCTCCTCTACTTTGTAAATTACCTGTCTATCACACACCACCACGCTGTGTACATTCTCCACCGTCATATAAGCGCACCCCTCAACCGTATGACCCACAAACATTAAATTAATATTGCCGGATCTAAGCATGGTGAGCGTACGTTATGTATTAACTGCTCCGCTGCCCGATGTTGTTGGTGTTGTTAACTTCCACGTCTTAAATGGGTTCAAAGTTCACAATGGTAGGTGAACCGGGTTTTTCTTTATTTAACTCACACACGTCCTTATCTGTTAGAGTACCAAAACGACAGGGTAAAAATACACAAAACTCGCCATCTAGATAGGCTATTAAACGTCTCCCGAACTTTGTATTGACAGATTTTAATTTAAACAGCGAGTACTTTTGATCTACGGTTAGATCACTCAATATTATGGTCTGCACGGCGTCGACAATATTTACCAGCTGCTGTAACTTGTCCATCTTGAGCGGTTCTACAAACGCTTATAAATAGCCAAACAAGTGGGGGCCCCTCTTTATACCCTCCCTCCCTCATTCGACGTCACGAGAAGAACCGGGTCACTATCTATTCTTGTCTCGACTTGTCTGCCCACCAACCTGGCGCCAGGGAAAACCACTGTTGCCAGGGTCAATGACCTCAATATCTATTCTTGTCTCAACTCATCTGTTCGACCGCCATGCTGGTGCCAGGGAAAACCCAGGTTACTGAGGTCACGACCTATTCTTGTCTCAACTCGTCTTGTCTACCCGCCAACCTGGCGCCAGGGAAAAACCCCGTTGCCCGGGTCAATTACCTCAATATCTATTCTATTCTTGTTAGCGCCAGGGAAAACCCCATTGCCCAGGGTCAATGACCATTCTTGTCTCAACTTGTCTTGTCTGCCCGCCAACCTGGCACCAGGGAAAACCCCGTTGCCCGGGTTGATGACCTCAATATCTATTCTTCTCTTGTTAGCGCAAGGGAAAACCCCGTTGCCCAGGGTCAATGACTATTCTTGTCCCAACTTGTCTTGTCTGCCCGCCAACCTGGCGCCAGGGTTGCGACATAACACATGTCATTGATGAAACAAATAGCCGAAACTATTGTTAATGCAATTTAGTGTGGGATAGTCCCTCAGAATATGATATACATGTCATTGAGGTCACGATCTATTCTTGTCTTGTCAACCCGGTAGACTGGAACCAGGGTTGCTATGGAGGAGGGGGTCTCAATGCAGGTGATCCGATTAACACACTCTACCGCTGATCGCCATAGCAAGAGGTTCGTGCTGCTTGTTCCAGGACAGAGCCTTGTGACAGAGCCAATGTTCATTATATCCCCGACAGCCATAGTGAGAGGTTGGTGCCTCTGTCTCATGCTCCCCCGAATAAACTACAACGCCCATAAAACTCCAACACCTCTATCCTGCCAATTAATTAATTAACAATAATTAATCAGCAAGAATCAACACCACTGCTACCTGGCAATACTCGTTATAGCCCCCGGCCTCTATAGAGAAAGGTTCTAATCGATGAATAAAAACTCCAAATCCTCTATCCTACCAATTAATTAATTAACAATAATAAATTAACAATCATTAATAATTAATCACCAAGAACCAACATGTCAGGGTTGGGGGCTGTAGTGGGGGAGGGAGCAGATGGAGGGGGCTATTTATAGCAGCCAATCAGAGGAAAGTAGGTCAGGGGTTTGGGGGAGGGAGTAGGGGTAGTAACGGTAAAAATCACAATACTATCTCGAGGTATGACGTAGTGGAGCGGTAGGGCTAGAGGGCTACTTAGGCCTATCGGATACTTTCTTAAGAGGAACATTTTTCTGCACGATCTCAAAGAAGGAAAGACTGAGGGAAAGAGTAGCTTAGGAAGAAGTAGGATTAAAATATTGTACAACTTGAAGGAAATAAGAACATTCTGGGAGCTCAAGGACAGGGAGCATTGACAGTATAAAAATATCTTTATTTTTTTTAGAAAATAGTTTAAACCTAGGGTTAAAGTAACCAAAACAAACTATTTATACATATTAATAGGCTTATTTTATTTTTTAAATTGTTTGGTAAAACATGAAATGTAGGGTAACTAAAACATAATGTTAATATTATTTAATCGTATGATGTGTTAAAAGTTAAATTATCTTGTTTGCTTCCCCCAACCTCTCAGTTTCACCAACCATTTGTAGCATCTTTCCGAGCTACAAGCGTATTTGTATTATGTACATTCAAACTTACCTAATGAACTCCAAGACGACCCAAGATGCAAGGAGACATATCCGCTGCTCGGACCCCCTACTACCTTCCAGATAAGTTTAGGTGACTATTCTAGAATGTTCTTGGATGTTGGGCAACGTTACGTCACGTCTGATCTCGTCACACGCTCCCCTCCCACCTCTCGAACCGATCCGACCCTCTATGGAAAACTGTATAAAATATATACTGCCGGAAATGCTTAGAAAAATCACTTCGGCGAGCTATCTACTGATGACAATTCTAATTCAAATTATAGTGTAAGAGAAAAATTCATATTTCACAAAAATATAACTATAAATTCCATTTCAGGTTAATTTTTTTTAAATAATAAAACTGAGTGTATTTAAAAGTAACAAAATTTAAATTCTGTATCTAGGTTTTTTTTTACAAATACAATTTAAAATATAATTAAAATTTACTGTGCTACGTTGCTTGAGTTATAGTAATAGGTCACCAATAAGGAAGGGAGGGAATACGCTAACATACAAAATGATAGAAAGCAGCAATAGAAAGATTTAAAAGTGAGAATAATAATGTATTTAAAAATATGACAACATTAGTTCACGTGGCATTAAGGGTCAACTTGTAGCTGTAGTTGGAAAACATTGTACAATAGAAAGTTTCAATGAGAAACGATAGAATAACAGGCAGAGTAAAATTGACCATGTTTACTTTAAATAGTTACGGAAAACAATTAATAATCTCTACACATTATTATGAATAACGAATAGCTTTATGAGCTCCTATTATAAAGATAGTGTCTGTGTTTCAATATACAAAAATAGACACATATTAACAGAAACGGTTAGGTTACAACAAACATTACATTCTAAACAAACGAAAGAGTTTGGCTTCAGACCATAAGTCGAATCTCTCGCAGGACTACTTGAAACGACATAATCAAAGTCTTTTAGAAAGTCGTGGCATAAATGACAATTAACAGTGGTTACTGAATTAATATTCATTTTAAAGGACTTTGCAAAATTTAATAATAAATTTAGGCAAACAGCAAAATTTATGTTTCATAAATATTAGAAAACAAAAGAATGAATTTAAATGCACCTCAACAAAACTTAGTTGTGCATGAACGGCAATTAAAAAGTATTGTAACAATATTAGTGTCTAACAGCGGGACCAGCGTGCTCTCGTTGTTTGCCCTGGCTGCGCTCCTTGTTCTCTCTGTCTCCCTCCTTGCCTGGCAGTTAGGCAGCGACCTTCTCGCTTGACTGGGGGATTAGAGCGGCCGAGGGGGTGTGGGGGGAGGACGGAGACACGTCTGGAGGGGTCTGGATCCTTTTTATTCTGGCCTTTTTATTCTAGAAATGGAGAATTCCAGACCCTTAGCTAGCCCCACCCCTATATATACACGCTCAGCGGTAGCCAGATATATTCAGTTCTTGGTTCTCGACTAATGAGTCCGGGAGTCTCCAGTACGAGTGTGTGGACCGGCGTGTCAAGTGTGTGAGCCAGAGTGACCAGTGAGCAGGTCGGCGTGTCCACGGGGTGGTCAGCGAGTCCAGTGTTTGTGTATAGCGGGTCACCACCGTGTATCGTGTGTGAGACAAGTGACATTTGTTGTTTTTGTGAACACTGTGTTAATGAACCTTTTTGTGACTGTTTTTAAATATTTGAATAGTAATTAGGTGTTTTATAGTTGTTAAATTGTTTATTCAATTTACTTACATCTCTGTGTGCTCTATTAGTTTATTAAGTTACAGACTTGATTAAGGCTCTTTTTGTTTTACTTAATTACTTGTTTAGTTATAATTAATTTAGGTATACAGTTAATCAATGTGTGTATGTAAGTGGTAATTTTAATAATTAATACTTTGAATATTCCGTGGGCATTTTCATTCGTGTTTGGTTGGAAGCATAACCCAATATCTCTAAAAGAACTCGTGTTTCACACGTTCACGTGTGAACGGCCTGTGACCCTCCCAGGTCACGTGCACCCCACGTTACAGTATTTACAAATGAGTTAAAAAAGCAAGCGCCTAAGAGGCGACACCAAAATGATAGATTTTGATGGAAAAATTTATCTATAGTAATAATCATATTTCAACCAAAAATTACAAGTTTATCTCTGACGTCAAAAATGTAGAGTCCTAATTTAAACTACCTATAGCTTCAATATTTAAATAACAATAACGAAGATTTATACAGTTTTACAACTTTCCTAGTAGTGTCCATTTTCAGGAAAGATCGTCTCCTGACGATATCAAATATTAACAGTCCATACACGTATTAATAGTCCACCCATGGTAGTGCCGAATCGAATAGTAGTCAACGCTCTCTTCAGTGCCGCCATATTTATAGGGAAACAAAGGTGGGAGAAGTTTAAACTAGCCGGTGACGTCACGTTAGTACACCACTGCCATCGCTTGGACACGTAGACCATTTTTCTTCCCAATCTCTGATTGGCTATCGCGTCTCCACCAAGATCACCCCAGGTTTGTTGTCAGTGATCTTTTTAACTGGCGTCGCTGATGATGCAGGCGGTCAACCGATGATTTGATGGTTGGTTCCACTCTCCGCAAGAGGGAAGGTAAGTCCGAGCCCACCTCGAGAAAGTTGTCCCGGTAGTCACCCATCAGACATTCGTGACCAGGCTGACCGGAACATCAGCTGATCTTTCTTTATTATTTTGAAACATGAGTAAATCTAATTTTAAATCTTTTTGCTACAGTTTATTCTGGCTTGTTGAAGTTTGAATTAGAATTTATTGTGGGACGCCGTTTAAGTCTGTTTTGACTTTATAACATTTATAAGTATGATTTTAGGCCTTTGTTCTCAAAGTCCTTCTGAAAACATGAAGTTTAAATGTAAACCTTTCTGCTAAAGTCCTTTGATAATAATTCAATTTAAAATGTATAGTTTTGTGATCAAATGTGTTTTGTCCAAATATAATTCACAGTTCTAAAATAAAAACACTTTCCTTTTTTTTCGTGGTAATATTTAACTTTTTTTTTCACTTAACATTTAATAAATTATATATTATTTATATTATATATATTATATATATTATATTATATTATTTATATTATATTTATATAGTTATTCTATCTCTATCTGAGGGAACTTTATTTTTTTGTCTTTTGAGCAAAATTAGATTTTAAATATCAAGTTTTATTCTAAATAAAAATGTAATATGTACTGTACAGTTGGTTGGGAAATTGATAAACTTGGTAAAAGATGTACTGTACTACCTTACGAGTTTGATTATTTATAGATTTGGCTAGGTATATGTAATATCTTAAAATATGCAATAGTCCTTACGCTTAATTTTGTAAATTCATTCATATATTTTATTTCATACATGTGTTTTCCCTGACCTCTGGTCTACAAGTGCCTTACAACTGATTTTAATTAAGTTGACCTACTTTTGACGTTTTTGTACCTAAAGTATCCACTTATTGACTTGCCTGAATACATGGACGATTATATTATTTGATAATGTAATTAAAACTCAAAGTCCTGACAGAACACTCTATATTCATTCTTCCATTCCTTTGTAATGCTGTGCACCGGCCTTTGTCCACAAGGGCATAAAAGGAGTAGCACCTTGTTTTGAAATTGTAAAGTTTTAAACCCTTATAGTAATTTGGGGCTGCCTTCTACATTTATATAGATATTTCAATTTTTTACCTTACCGGAAAGGTTTTAATTCCATTTTTTGTAGAAATTTTGGAGAAAAAATAGATTATACGGAGCTTTCTCTCTATCTGCTTGGCAAACATCAGATTTCTAGAAAGTTAAGGACCGTTAGAACAATATTTAAATCGAAATAGATTTCTTAAACAATATTAAAAAATCTCATCCTCCTCATTTTTCTACAATATCTTTATTTATTTTATAATGATAGTAAATACTGAATTATTTAATCAAATAGATAGTACAGTTTCAGGTGATTTTAGTTTTTAAACTTTTCCTCTCACTAGGAAGCCAGACTTTATCCATTTTGCAAAACATTTCTATACATTCTGCAAAGCCTTTCACTCCATTGATTCGTTTAGTAGGTATAACAAAGCAGTTTCCCTGGCTTGTGGTAGATCAAACAAGCCATTACGTTGTGTTATGAGCAACAGTGAGCTATGTTCCACTAAAAAGAAACAGAATTATAGTCCATACACTTTTTTATTTTTAGGCATATAACGTGCGATTTCTGGAACGCCTATGCTTACTGTCCATCTCGGTTACTAGCATTTAATTACATCATTTGAATACGGATGAGATTAATAGTTTATAATAAATGTACACGCATTTTCAAGAAGAGGGAATAATAACCTATTTAGTAAAATGGCTCACCATCACACTTGACCCAGATTTTAGCTGATTCTCAGTATCATGTAAACATTGGACTAAATTTTCCTAACATTTATTCTTCGTGTACACCAATGCGGGATTGTTAGAGAATAAATCTTATGTGATCGCTTTCAAACAAATTGACTTATATCGTTGTTCTCTTCAGAGGTTATAACTTTTTAACATTAGTGAGAGAACAGTTGAAGCTTTCAGCTGATAGATTGGAAACAAACATTGATTTTAATCTAGATAATGGTGGGCGAGTAAAAGTATGGGGCGAAGTTCCAGCATGGTCTTGTCCAAAAATCGGTCATTTGGAACAAAATAGGGCATATTGAAAGAAGCTAGTCCACTTTGGTGGTGAACAATACTGTCACTGTCACTTAATAGACAATGACACATGTGGGTAGGTCTATTTAAATGACTGCTTACTAAGCTAGATACTACGTTGCTTGGACGTGCCTTTCCCCGCTTTATTACTGGAGCTGGTAGATAATCATCTCAGCCATGTCTGGTTTCATAAACAAAGGAAGAGTTTGACCAGTTACAAAATATGATAGGTCACGTGCAGGTGTTCAAATTTGATTGTTTTGTTTATAAAGTGAAGTTGCAATAGAACTAATTACTTCCGTCAATGGCTACAAATATATTTACTATGAAAATGATAAAAGCTAAACCAATGTAAGCATGAGAATTCATTGTAGGAAATTAATATAAAAGCAGGAAAATAGCACAGAAACTTACTTGCATTTATTTTAATCTTACAGTTAAGATCCAAGCATATATTTATAATTTGTTCATAGCCAAATTTATAGCGGTGAAGGCCTATAAGATGAAAAAAATGGAAGAGACTATCATTAAGCAGAAAAAATATTCTCAAGTTTTTGTCACTATAAATTTCTTTCCAAAATGAAATGTTTAGTTTTAATGTTAAATATATTATTTAAATAAATAAATTTGGTCATAAATATAAATTTCATATGTTTAAAGATAAAAAAATTAGCCATAAGTACGTAAGTAATATTTTGTCTTATCTCAAATATTATATTTGAAGTAACTTACACTTACTGCCATCTATAAAGTCTATATATATTGTAACAGCTTGTGAAGGACCTAAGGCTCTGACCTTGTCACTCTCTCTTAGTTTCGAGTGTAGAAGCCACCAAAATGAGCAGTATTTTGGCAGTTTTTATAGCAAAACATTTTGTTGACCAAAATAAGTAAAATTGTCTCCAGTATAAATATACAGTTTAATTTTCTTCACATTGTGATATAAACAGCTGTTTAGTCTCTCTCTGAGAATATTAGCATTAGATTACTATTAAAAAAATCAAGGTAAGAGTTATCATTAAATTTCAACACAGGGCTGACAGATATTCAATAACCTTTGATATCACTACGCGAATTAACGTAATATCTATGTTTCTAATAGATTTCTTTTGGCCAAATAATGTTTTGCCTTAAAACTGCAAAAACACCTTTTCTCGTCTCCTCCACATTCCTAGCTTAAATCCGGGTCAGATGTTGTTACATTGTATCTACCATTCCATCTAGATTGAACTGTGGAATCGAGAATAGCTTGCTGGCTATTCTTTATACTGAAAACCACTGCATTTTGACTTTCCTCTTCACTTAACTGTGAGTCCAAATAATGCACTTAAATTTATGTAGGCGTGAGAGGTAGGGCCTACTAGTTGCCGCGTTTGAATTCTATTCGCTTCGCTTAGAAAGGAGCGGTATATTCTACAGCCTTGTGCTCTAGCACTTTTTGTCAACGCCCATGAAATCAGTCCTTATACCTAGAGATCCCGCGGTGAGTGAGCCTGTTGCCAACTAGAATGAGGCAGGGGAGAAAAGAGCTGACGTCTAGCAATTGAATACATCTAATGCTGAGAGCTTATTAATATAAATATACATACATTTACAAGGAAAGGAAAATAAATAGGGTAAGAGTACTTTAATGAATAGAAACAGATATATGCATAAGTCGCAATATACGTTTATAAAATATATACTTTATTTTAATATTACGAACACTTTTATTTAATTTTTTATATTTTCGTTAATTATGTCATTTATAAATATACATGACTTATAAATACTATATAATATTATTTTTGTCAGCCTTAATTTATGTAGTTGATACACTATCACTAAGATACGTGCTATGATTTAAATTTAAAAGTGAAAATAATAAAGTAATATTCAATCTTATACCAATTTAAACATAAATTCTGTTTTGTGGAGAATATTTTTAAATATTAAAATATAGAGAAGTAAAATTTGTATTAATAATGTACTATGGTACATATGTATACTTTTATAAGAAAGTTATTTTGATATTTATATTCACTATCTAAAGCTATACATTTGTTTTGTGTAGCTATTAAGTGTAAGCCTATTAATGTATTTTAATATATAGTGGGCACTATAAATAATACTTAGTGTCAGCGAGTCGTATTTGATGGCTGGTTTGGTAAAGGTAGTCACAGCGGAACATTGAAGATGGTCGAGTGCAGCTTTGCACTCGGAAGAAAGGACTGGTATAGTGAGGTAGCTACGATGATTAGTACAATGTAATTACTTGAAATAGGTCCTAGTTTTAACTAAAATGAAACATTGGTTAAAGGTATTTTGGTTTTTACAATAAGTGTATTAATAAATATCATATTATATCAAATATAACAAATAAGTGATATAAACTTCAATTTAAATATCCAATAAAGTTGAGACTTAAAAACACACACTCCCTAAAGTTGAAGTACAGTCAATTATAATATATTATTACAGAACTTGGCTGGACAGGTCTTATGGAGCTATCCTTATTCCGGAAGAAGTATATAGCTTACGGTAATAATTACTCAACCAGTGTTGAATTGAGCTATGTACGTGGTCTACACAAAAATGTGTCCCAGAATCACGGATTGATAACCATTGACTTAGAAATTCATCTCAGCAATTACTGACAAAGAAGAATCTGATATTAATAAGTGTATTAGGATTGCGTTATTCTACGCTCCTAGACCTATATGCCAATTTTTTAAAGGGATTAACTACATTTAGAAAACGACTAATATTTTGTTGAATTTTGTCAGTGATTAAAAATTTCATCATAAATAATTACAGATATATCTATATACGATACACTTTGTATTGAAAGTTAGTTGCCAAGAAAAGAAGAGGAAACTACCATTCTAAGGAAAATTAATTCTGAAAATGAAATGTTTCGTTATTGATAGGTTGTATTCAAATAAAGTAGGCCTAAATTGTATTATTTTGTATAAAAACTATTTTAGTAAAATATGAATTCTGCATTTTAAAACAGATCGTAGGAAAAATTTATGCTCTTTTCGAAGAAATATTACACAGAATTTTATTTTATTTTTTGTAATGGAGCTATACAAGACCTGTAAATTGAAACCAGGAACGTTAAATAAAATATGATCTTAGTAGACTTTAAATAAATACTTTTGTGACATTTTAAATAAATATTATTATTGCAATGGAATCTATATACAATATCCTGAATGGTATCCACTCTGAATAGTCTAGTATAAAACAGCCACAATAAAAATCCTAAATTTTATCTACTCTGACTTGTCTCTATTCCGATATTTCTTAAACAAATAGCACTTTGAAAATCCTTAATTGTATATACAAATGGTGGAGCTTAAATCGTAATTATTATGCCAAAAACTAAAATATTTAAAGATGCTCTCCACGTCTTCAAAGGTCTTCTATATGGCAGTATAAATATAAATGACAAACTATTTTAAGAGTGCAGCAAAATCAATTGAACTTAAAATGGGTGTCTTACTTTTACTCGAAGCATTGTTATGATAAGCAAAAAATTTCTTATTAATTTAATGTTTAAGAGAAATCAGTGAGCTTGATTATACTTCTGGGATTTGAACCCACCGTTTGTAATTGACCAAAACATAACATGCAATCTGGTCGTCTGCTAGAGGTCGTTTGTATGGTGGCATCCTGTTTGTGAAGTCAAAAAAGTATCGGTACTTTACTAATATCAATATTTTCCCTTTAAATACTAGTATTTTTACTCGATACTTTTACTGATATTAGTATTCATACTCCGGTATCAGATCGGAATCGAAAGAAACAACTTATTTGTTATCTTCACTCATTCATAGATTAAATGTTTACTCTGGTGGAGGAGACCTGGCGGTCTAGGGGTAAGGTGTCAGACTTCTGTGCTGGCGGCCAGGGTTCAATCATCGGTCCCAGAAAAGATTTATCTGATTACCAAACCCTTCCTTCACCTCTGACAAGACATCTTGTGAATGTGGGGAATGCCAGGCCTCCACCGTGGTTCGGATTCCACGTTAAACTGTAGGTCCTNCCACGTTAAACTGTAGGTCCTTCATTTCATCTCACAATCACCCTACTATTACACATTAGCGTAAGTGCGTATAACCCGAACGGGTAGTAAGACGCGGTGCTAATAATAATAATAATAATACTCTGGTGGATTGTGCAGGAAGAACAAATGATACCATTTATCAACTCTCACACATTTTCTGCATGACAACCAAGAAGTTACTCTAGCACTCAATCTTCCTTAACTTTTCTTATCTCGTAGTTGTTCTTTCATATTTGTTTATCAACAATACAGCCTGATGCCTGACCTAGCGGCGGGGTGAGTAGCGACCATTTTACCACCCCTTCCTTTATCAATTATCAGGGTCATCACAAACTAACCAAAATAAGCTTTTGTTGAGCTCAATCATTGTAATTTTTAGTATTTAAATAGTTATGAAAATACAATTATGGTTAAAAAAAAAGAAGAAATTATTAATACCTACTAGATAACCAAAACATTTTTTCAGATTAAAATGTTGATACCGATACTTACTGTTATCAATACTTTTCTTTTCTTACTAGTATGGTATCGATATCTTTCTCCCGATACTTTTAATGAGTACAGTATCGATATTTTTTTTACATACCCCATCCTTAACCATCCTATCAGAGAAGCAGTAAATTGTCTAAAAATTGTTAAAAGGAAGGGCAGTTGAATGGGTCACACTATGACAAGAAATAGCGTATTGAGTGATGTAGAAGGAAAGGTGGAAGGTTAAAAGAGACCACGAAGACCACGAATGAAACTGACTGATAACCTCAAACAAGGAAAGAAAGTGATAAGAATCTACTAGTAGGACATTCTGGATGGCTCAATTTAAATTCTTCCTCCTTCAGAAGGAACAAAGTTTCCGATGCTCTCCTTTCTTTATTGTGAGGTCAAAAAGGCAACCAAAATTCAACAAATTTCCGTTGGATCAAACTCACATAAATATATGTAGAACATTAAAAATGTTAAATGCATTTATAACATTTATTTTAAAAATCTAATCAAATCAGACGAAAATAATATTTAGGCCTACATAAATATGGCGTATTCCCAAAAAAATGGTATGTATAAAAGTAAAAGTTATATTATTACGTCAACAAATCGTCAAGTTATCACAATATTATGCATGAATAAAATAATAACAAGCCATGTTTTATAATTAGTTGATCTCCCTCAAAATAGATTTATTTTATATAATTTAAATTTTATGGGTTGAAAATTACTTGTCGTACGATCTAAAAACTATTTTTGTTGGCCTTTTATTGTAAAAGTACCCTTAACTTATATTTTTGTAATATTATTTATAAAGCTTTTAAAAGAATTATATAAATATTACAATATCCATAGATGCATGCATAAATATATACAAACATAATAATTATAAATGCACCAGCCTTAAATTTCTTTTACAATTCTAAACTAATTCTTACAACATGCTTTTTTCTTCTAGTAAGATTATATAAAAAATAATCTAATGTTTCATTTCCAATGATTTAACTAGTTATACCCCATGTATTCTTAGGTTCAATTTTACTATAGTACCATAACAAGTAGCAGGATGTGGTGAGTGTTTGTGCTGATCTCTGTTAGTAATATATTGTACTAATAATACGATCAAAGTGTCTCTTCTGGTGATTTCTAGCAAATTTATGACTAAGTAAATTAGCTTTTTGGCGTTTCACCTTACTTATTCAGGACTAGAATATCTATTTAAACTAAATATCTGCCATTTGTAGATACAATCTAGGATATTTCAGATATAATTTCAGTGGAAATGATACAAGATTATTCTAAAGTTTATTGGTTGATAAATGTTGGAAGAGAAACCAGATAAAATTCAGGATGTTGTAGATATATTTCCAACTGTTAAAGTGAATACTATTCAGAATTTTCATTTGGAAATTGTAATTTTGGGAATGTTCAGATTTATATAATTTCAGTCATCTCCCTTGAAGAATATATAAGTTCATCACTGCGAAATGGACAGCATAGTTAGACACACTGATAAACTGTCAAGATAAACTAGTTTAGGTTTGCTGGTGATGAGAAGTTCAAGGCTCGAATGCTAATGAAGTATAATGAGAGATGAATTCCTGAGAGCATTCCCGAGAGCATTCCCACTCTCTTTCCGCACACATACGAGCTCATTAATTATTCTAAATTATAGCGTACTGATATCTAATCAGTTACTATAGCTAATATGAATAACAGGTAGTAAGATACAAATTAAAGGAAAAACACCAAAAATTTAAATATTAGACTGTTTTACTTATAGTAAAGTAAAAGTGAAATTTCAACTATAATACTTATTTAGAATTTAGAATTATATAAAACGAGGGAAAATATATATAATCTTGTTTATTTTATGTATTATATAATATAACAATGCTTATGAATAAACTTGATCAATAACAAAATAATATATATCTATCTACAAAGGAGACATAAGTAATCATGAAATCTATATTATGAATTTAAAAAATTGAAGAACATTAGATATTCAACGCAGTTCGTTGATATTATGTTTTCTCGCATTGCAGGCCAACTCGCAGAGAACCAAAAGAGAAAACGAAATAAGATACAAAGCACACGGAAGGTTGGTAGCGCAGAAGCTACTTAGCAAGAGGTAGAAGTGCTTTGAAAGGGAGCGTCAAACGTGGAATTATAAACGATGCCAGTAAGAGAATACACCATTATGTTCCGTGTTTCCCCGGTAAATAAACTAAAGTGTAATTTAAATTACCACCATTATGTGGCTTGATCTGAAATATAGACGTAGCAGCAGACATGCTACATTGAGTAGAGACGTGAAAAAACATCATATATGCATTGAGAGCAGACGTACCAGACAATATTATATTTTAATATACTAGGAGGTGCGTGGGAAAAGAATCCTATAACACATTTTAGGGAGGCTTAATACCAACAAACATGATTTGTTAATAATCTAAAGGAAACTAATCAGAAAATATTATTAGATAATACATTGGAAGGCCTATTACAATATTAATGATTAGAAAATAATTTAAAGAGGACGTTTGGGGAAACACGATTAGATAATACTTTAAAGGAGACGTATCAACAAATTTTACATTAAAACAATACTTTAAAAGAGACTTATCTTCAAACAATATCCTAAAATACATTGATAGGCAAGTAAGTACAAGCAGACTTTAATAAATATTTCGTAAGGAACAATATAATTAACATCAAATAGCAATTTTTAAATAGGGATTAGCCATAAACTATTACTTTATATTTAGTAAAATTAACAATAGCTCAATATGTCTATATTTATGTATACATTAGATAATATATAATTTTTAATAAATATATATGAATAATAAGCTTACCAGAGGGATATCATGGGTCCAACCCCGGAATTCCAACCTCTTATACTCTGAAAATACTTTTATTTAATTGTAGTGTATATTTATGTCCTCTGTATTTCCCTGCCCACTAGGATTATTCGCGTAAGAAGTAATTACGTTATTTCGATAAGGAGGAAGAAGATCAGGTTTATAGTACGTACACCACAATTGTCATGAAATGAGAGGGTATAACCGTCAAGGAAAAAAAACCTTAGTAGACCTCATGAGGATTTGAACTCTGACCTCACAATCATTGCCAGTCCAATCTAAAATGAGAGTAGCTTCTTAGATCATTTTACCACTGGAGTAGGATTTAACACAAATACACATTTTTTTATGTTAAAAATTAAAATTATTATTATTTAAGGTGCTTGATAATTTAAAATAAAGTATCCTGTAATGGCGGGCATTCAGAATAAAGGTGCAAATGAGGATACACTTATTCTACAAATTCTTACCAATGCCTTCGATGAAAGCGATTTTTAGTGAATATTGGTAAAAAAAAGTGTGAGAAAAAATTTTACTAATTAAATATTTATGAAAAATTTAACACATTATAGTCTATACTATTATATATACTAACTCATTAAACATATATTTTCCTACAGTTTATGAATAATACTAAACATTTTAATTCCCTAACATGTACTAACCAAGCTGTCAAGCTGAACTCGTGATTTTTTTTATATTTCTTACTTTAACGTTCCAATATAAAATCGATAACTGCTGTCGTTGTAGACTCTTTGATTTCACTTAGTGAAGACGTGGATGAGTGGGTAATTCCAACAAGCCTTGCTGACGATACTAGATTGTTTTTTTTAGGAAAATAATTAGAGCTGGGCCGATCAGCTATTTTGCCGATTAGTCCGATGCCGATCATTTGTTGCCGATTAGGCCGATCACCGATGCCGATTATTTTTGTTTTCAATTTTAATAATTTTAAAAACTGTTTCCATTTAAAACAAAATGTGCGTATGTGCGAGATTATTACATCCGATGTTTCATTTTTTGGGCATCTTTAACAAATCTAAATAAAACAACACCAATCTGCTAATATTTTATTTTATGATTATTAGATTTGTTACTTGTGAGTATTTTTATTTCTAATAACGTGCATAAATTGGAAAAAGACCTATGGTAAATATATTTATTTTGATATATTTTGTTTGGAATGTTGGATGTGCTGTTTATTTCAGACCTAAGTCGCTAAGAACAAGCTAATTATTCCAAGATCACATACGAGAGAGCAGAGATAAAATATTATTTTTTTAGGACTTAAAATATACCCACACATTTTGAATAATCGGCATAAATAATCGGAGATTCAAACACCGATCATCGGAATCGCCGGTTATGCAATAATCGGCCGATGATCGGATTAATAATCGGCATCGGCCCAGCCCTAAAAATAATGAATTCACAAACGTTTTATAACGTAATACCTTGAACGCGGTTCTAGTTTCCTTACATTTGTACTGCCTGCTCTTCCTACAGTAGCTTGTGAGGCTTGACTACCCGAACAATGTCTGCTTATTATTATAGGTTATGTAACTCTATTTTATTTCCCCTCCTTTAATATCCAGTATCCTACCAAATATCCTAACAAGACTAAAATATATGCCACTCAAGATGAATAAAATCATAATTAAGAGTTAGACATCATGAAATTTTAGAAAATATGTAACATGTGAGATGTTGAAAACTCTTTTAAGTCATTCCTACTGTGGGACATTATTTTGTATCTTTGTTCATCTTTATTTATAAATAGGAGACTACATTAAATTAGTCTTATCCAAGGTGACACCATTTGTTTCCTAATTTAAATGTTATTTGAATTTTCCTCTCAATTAGTGCCGTATACTCTTTTATATTTAGTCTGAGTAACAGATAGTTTTGTATCTTACAGTGAAATTGCTTTGTCTTAAATAATAACATAAAATTATTGGCTTTTGTTTGTTCGTTGAATCCCTCTCATATTTTATGATGTGATGTCACTAAAGTGTGAAGACACTCCTTATGGGCATTTCACACTTATTAGACTTCTAGCTGTTAAAAACGTTTTGTCCTTCCTGATTTATGTTGCGGCGGTGAACTACGCAGTCCAAGGACCTCATGAGAGACTCCATGAGTTGAAGTCTGGCCCATCTCAGTTCTTCTTCAAAAGTCAATACAAAATAATGCAAAGTTTAACTCCATTTTGTCTTATTTTCCATTACTTTCTTACTCAATGGTTTTGCTGTACATACAAAAGTACGCCACCTAGCCTTCATTTGAGCTGGATCTATTCAGTGCGCCACCTGGCCTTCATTTGAGCTGGATCTATTCAGTGCGCCACCTAGCCTTCATTTGAGCTGGATCTATTCAGTGCGCCACCTAGCCTTCATTTGAGCTGGATCTATTCAGTGCGCCACCTAGCCTTCATTTGAGCTGGATCTATTCAGTGCGCCACCTAGCCTTCATTTGAGCTGGATCTATTCAGTGCGCCACCTAGCCTTCATTTGAGCTGGATCTATTCAGTGCGCCACCTAGCCTTCATTTGAGCTGGATCTATTCAGTGCGCCACCTAGCCTTCATTTGAGCTGGATCTATTCAGTGCGCCACCTAGCCTTCATTTGAGCTGGATCTATTCAGTGCGCCACCTAGCCTTCATTTGAGCTGGATCTATTCAGTGCGCCACCTAGCCTTCATTTGAGCTGGATCTATTCAGTGCGCCACCTAGCCTTCATTTGAGCTGGATCTATTCAGTGCGCCACCTAGCCTTCATTTGAGCTGGATCTATTCAGTGCGCCACCTAGCCTTCATTTGAGCTGGATCTATTCAGTGCGCCACCTAGCCTTCATTTGAGCTGGATCTATTCAGTGCGCCACCTAGCCTTCATTTGAGCTGGATCTATTCAGTGCGCCACCTAGCCTTCATTTGAGCTGGATCTATTCAGTGCGCCACCTAGCCTTCATTTGAGCTGGATCTATTCAGTGCGCCACCTAGCCTTCATTTGAGCTGGATCTATTCAGTGCGCCACCTAGCCTTCATTTGAGCTGGATCTATTCAGTGCGCCACCTAGCCTTCATTTGAGCTGGATCTATTCAGTGCGCCACCTAGCCTTCATTTGAGCTGGATCTATTCAGTGCGCCACCTAGCCTTCATTTGAGCTGGATCTATTCAGTGCGCCACCTAGCCTTCATTTGAGCTGGATCTATTCAGTGCGCCACCTAGCCTTCATTTGAGCTGGATCTATTCAGTGCGCCACCTAGCCTTCATTTGAGCTGGATCTATTCAGTGCGCCACCTAGCCTTCATTTGAGCTGGATCTATTCAGTGCGCCACCTAGCCTTCATTTGAGCTAGATCTATTCAGTGAGCCACCTAGCCTTCATTTGAGCTAGATCTATTCAGTGAGCCACCTAGCCTTCATTTGAGCTGGATATATTCAGTTCACTTCATTATGTTTCCATTGATATAGAAAATAGTGTTTTAACAACAATGCAGATGGAGATGAGATCTTTGAAATAAACTCTAGCAATCTCGTTTGTGTTTTTATTTCCTCGTTACCTTACAGTTAGAGAAAGTATTGTGGTCGTCAAAAAATACACTCGAAATTTTGATGAATTTTGACGCTTCATGATCCCCGAATTCGAAAATTGGTTTTTGAATATCCATTTGTCTGTCTGTCTAGCTGTCCGTCTGTCTGTGTGTACCTTGGATTAGATCCCAAACCATTTACCGATCGGGCTAAAACTTGGTTTCCAGGACTTTCATAGGTCTGTCCCGAAGGGTTTATGGAATTAGATATCCAACCCTAAAATTAAGGGTAGTTTACTGAAGGGCGAAATAATAAAAAATCAATTTTATTAAAATCGGCTCTTACGGTTTTGATTAATTTTTTTTAAGCATTCATCAATATTACAAACAAAATGGCTTCCCTAATTATTTTGGTCAAAATTACTTTAAGGGTTCAGGTCTTATGCGTAAATTCTTTTTTTTATATCATATCTCCATAACTCTTTGAGTTATGAAAGTACTTAACATTGCAAATATGTATGCTTATTTATAATCAAAATATTTTTATTTACACATATTTGTATAAAGCCCATAATTTTCAAGCTATATGAATATATAAGTATTAATTTTTCGAACACTTAAGATAAAGTATTGCAATCGTCCAAAAAATCTAACCCGAGAGGTTGATGGATGTTGAACTTTCATGACAGCCCGAACCCTAAAAAGTGGCTTTTGCAGCGCCGTCTGTGTGTGTGTCTCTCTAACCCTAAAACAAAAGTAGTTTACTAAAGGGCAAAAGCAAAAAGAACGCTTCAACATCTTTTGATGCACAATGCATCATCTTCAGGACAGATTTTAAAGATGAATGTTGAGTATTCCAAATTAATTCATCTTTCATGTTGAAGCAAAACTAAACACGTTGCAAGGAATGCCGCTTTCAAGGAACAAGGGATTGCAAGCTAAGGAATGAATTAAATTTTAAAACAACTCTTTCATTTCTGTTAAAATTCTTTATTTATATATGTTTTTTGTTTTATTTCCATTCAACGTAGAACAGTTAACATTTCACGATAAAACTATATTTTTACATCACATCATTGGCTAAAAACCAATTAACTAAAAGGTCACAATTTTTAATAATTTCTAACATGTTTATAACTTTTAAATGTTGGTTAGAGCCTAAATAATTGTTATTATATGTTTATCTAAATGATATTGACTTGTAATTGTATTACTAAACTTTTTCGTGAACTTATATATTGATGCCTTTACGGTTCTTACACTGCATAATATATCTTCATGTTTATTTATACTAGATCGACATAGCTATTAACTTTACTTAAAATTGAATTCTTCTATTAATTATATAATTTGTTTCTTATTAACAATTATTATGTTTAAAAAAAATTGAGCGAGTTAAACAAATGTATTTAAATTATTATTTAAAGAAATTATTTAAAATATAATTAAATACTTAATGCAAGTTTAAACGATTATTAGCGGGATTTTTAGCAACTAACTTTGTAATATGAGGATATATTAGACCAGATTTTTTAAATATAAATTACAATATTGTCATAGAAATTAAATCAGTTTCTCAGTAGTAATTTTTCGAAAACATAAAGAAACTTTCTGAAGATATCTTTCATAAGCCTTACCATTTATTTATATTTTAACTATAATAACAAAAAATGATACTACCTCATTAATTCGGTATTTTCTTCATGTCGAATAGCTTCCAAATTTTGTAATTCAATTGATGAATATGTTAATTTTATATCTTCATTTAAAATCTCAACTCTTTATTCGGCAAAGTAAGTTTGTCTAACTTCCTCTCGTTTTGCGATTTTTTTTTTTTTTAGTTTATCATCTTTACTACTTCCTTTGTGTTCACGGCTGTTACCTTTTTTATCACCTTTATTTCTGCCCATTTTTTGGCAAAGATATATTTTAATTATGATATAGAAATTAATTAAAACAAAAGTTACTGATTTAAATATTTAATACATTATATTATATTTAATGATTATATAATAATTATTTATATTTTCCTAATCCTAATCTTTATAGAAACAAATCTAACTTGCGCTTGTGGAGCCTAGAACACGCCACTGTTACTTGACACTTCTATTGAAATCATTGCCCGGATACATTTTGGTTTTGTTAGGAATTCTTCCCATCCATTCTCTACATACACTAACCACACTGTAAAGGTTAGGTGACTTGAACTAATAAATCTTGTAAACCAGTCAAGCAAAAAGGATAATGTGTGAGACCGGCAAGCGCTTTTCTATGTTGTTCGCAAAAGTACTGTGATGGTGAAAAGGGTGAGCGGAAGAAAGTGGACTCAACAATCTTGAAGACATCTGAGTATCAAAGGTGTTTCTATGTGGTGTCAAATTCTAGATCTGTAGTTTAACCTTGGTATAATGGAAGAATCACACGTGATGATTCTTTGCGTCTAGAGTATGCAAAGAAGAAATTAAAAATTCACTAAAAATAATGCTTGTTGTTTATAGAGTTTTTCTAAACTAATATACAAAGAAAAAACATTACTAAAATGTATTAATATAATTTTAATTTGTAATCCAAAATACATGAAAATAAAACATATATAGAAAAAATAATATTTTTTATGTGGGTATATTTGTAGCATTATGAATATAAAAAAAATGCCAAGTGAAAGAAAATTATATATATTTATTTGTTAAAGTACACTAAGGCCACGCAGTTCTCAAACATAGTGTTACACGAACAATATTTGAATTAGAAACCGTGATAAAAATTAACCTTTTTTACTTTATATGGGTGACCTGGTGGTCTAGGGGTAAGGTATCAGACTTCTGTGATGGCGGCCGGGGTTCAATCCTCGGTCCCGGCACAGATTTATCTGATTACCAAACCCTTCCTTCACCTCTGACAAGACATCTTGTGAATGTGGGGAATGCCAGGCCTCCACCGTGGTTCGGATTACACGTTAAACTGTAGGTCCTCCATTTCATCTCGCAATCACCCTACCATTACACATTAGCGTAAGTGCGTATAATCCGAACGGGTAGTAAGACGCGGTGCTAATAATAATAATAATAATAATAATACTTTATATGATTGAGAAGTTAGTCTGTAATTAAACAAAAAAAATTGAAAATTACATTTTTAGGGATTGACTAATGTCTACTGCCTAATATAATGTTATGTTTTCTTCTTTTATTTTTGACTTCCTCCTTAAAGTGCGGGCGAAGAGATACTAATGTATAATAAAAATTACGGACTCGCGCCCAAAATTCCGAATGAACCAATAATGATATATATTTTTTATTATGACTGTGTGGACACTTTTCTAAATTGATATTGAATTATCCAATTAATTTTTTCTGCATATATTTTTAAAATTAACTAAAAAACGCATTTTTTTAATGGTTGGATTAAAATACATACATACCATCTTAAGTTTTGTGGGTAATTTACAAATATAATATTTTTAACCCTGTTAACCTTTTCCCTGGGATATAAATCCATCATTAGTTGCATAAATGTAGTTTTATTACAAGATAGGGGTGGAAACCCCCACCACATCTACTCAAGGCAAGAGAGGGGAAGTTTCTCGGTAGATTATTATTATTATTATTATTATTATTATTAGCACCACGTCTTACTACCCGTTCGGGTTGTACGCACTTACGCTAATGTGAAATGGTAGGGTGATTGTGAGATGAAATGAAGGACCTACAGTTTAACGTGGAATCCGAACCACGGAGGAGGTCTGGCATTCCTCACATTCACAAGATGTCTTGTCAGAGGTGAAGGAAGGGTTTGGTAATCAGATAAATCTGTGCCGGGACCGAGGATTGAACCCCGGCCGCCAGCATAGAAGCCTAACACCTTACCCCTAGACCGCCAGGTCACCTACTTCTCGGTAGAACCCTAGACTCAGTCAGCACTAATCCTATTGTTCGCTTGACATTATAACACTTATAGGCTTGAAACCATTCTAGAGTACTAGCTAGAATATTTCAGTTGAATTATTCTTTCTGAGTCTTAAAAAAATTCTTTGCAAGCTAGGAATTGAACCTACATCAACATTATTTCATAAAATATATCATAAAAAATATTTATTTTTTTCTATGGCGATTTTTAACGTATAATTGATTAAAACAAGGATTATATCAGTACATGACTTACAAACTAGCTTTTAACTATAACATGCATGAGAGTTTACTAAAGTTAAATTACCAACTTTACAATGAATCGAAACAGGGACTCTTAGCATCGTAAGCACACGTGTTATCGACCTAGCTAAAGTGTCGGTTAAAATATAGTGAGAAATGTACTACGTAAAATATAATAAGCCACTTTAAATAAATGTTAAAATGAAATATAACGACCAAAGCATAACTGTGGTAAAATACTATTCAATACCAATATTGGATTCAATTCTAATAATGCGCAAATTGATGAAACTTATGATGATTCTTGACACACAAAGTATTCAATTATTTACATTTATTTTGTATTGAAGAGTGAATATTTTAATAAAAAAACACATTTATTTATATGCTTCTTTAATGATAAACTTTTTAGGGTTAGTACGAATTGTTCTTAAATGTTATGCTATCGAGTAGACCAGGGTTGGACTGAGATTCCAAAAGGAAACGGAGCTTGTAATTTTAGAGGGTGTAAAATAATTTGAAGAACCCAAAAATGTTTACCTATTTACTGTAAAATAAATATAGGAGTGCTGGTAGAGTTCAATAATATTCATTAATAAAAAATATTAGTAGTTACTGCAAGGAGTTCTAAAATATATTTGTTTTGTTTTCCCCATTTTGCTCAAAACATTGTTTAATATTGTGAATTTTATAAGTTATTTTTATAAAATAGTATAAAGAAAAATGCATGGACTAGGTTAATTTTATTTCACAAATATAAAAAACGTTTAGCATTTAAGGAATATATTATACAAGATATTATGTTTTATACTTGGCAAGGATCCTCGGACTATTTGGATACTGCCTGTCTCAAAAACATTCGTCCTGAACATACTGGGTTTGTCTCGGATAAAAGGAAGCGTAGACATCACAAACCCAATTACCTCAAATAAACATTCCAAAATTAATTTTCATTTTCATGCCAAGAACAACTTTTTAAAATTTTAAAATTATTAAATGAATTAAACTTTACATATTCAACTAGTGAGATCATAACACAACTCCCTCCCCCTCCCTTGAATAAGTTTTGATAACAACGTTATCTCTATCACCCTTTTCCCTTTCTCTAACTTAGTGTGACTAGTAATATTAAATGGACATTACACGTTTTATTATGTTATGATGGAATTTATTACAGTTTCCTTTCCTTAATATAATTATTACTATCTTCAAATCAACCAACGAAAGTACTGTTTACTTGTCTTATGGACCAAAAAAATTGTAGTTGAAAGGTTAGAAAAAGATGAGTCTTGGAAAATTGAAATAGAATCAAAATTAAATAGATTTAATTTAATTTGTGCATTGCCCGAGCTAATGGATCCTAAGCACACTAGATCAATGAAAATAAGAAATCTAGGATATATTTTGAATGCACAAAAGTTTAAAATTAAGTAGCTAAAGATTTCGGAAACAAAGAAGATATATATATATATATATATATATTGTTATTCTTTATTTAAAAACTCACTAAAATACCATTATTGATTAAAAATTTATCCTATTGTAATATATTGAAAAAATGTATTTTATTGTAATATCTACTAGATATATATACATAGTGCTATGTTCCTGCAATAAAAGTAAGTGAAGATATCAGCTATTGTAATGTCTAACGCTGGAATTTTTATGTAATATAATATAAAAAAATATGTATGTAAATATGTAGATTCATAAAAAAAAATCTAACATAATGTAAAACAAATATTTTAGCAATCTCGCAACTTTTACCTTACTTACACTCTGAATATCACATACATTGATGGATTACTTGTACTTTGGTGTGAATTTCAATTGTTTCTGTGGTCATTGATTGCCGCTTGTCCGACAGAATATTCTTGTAGATGGGCAATGTCTTTTCCACGTCACAGTAAGTCCCTGGGGCGTATTTCATCAGAAGGATTTTCTCAGGAGAAATGTTCTCAAGGGTATCTCATCCGATGAATATATTGGGTTTCTTTTTAGCATTGCCTGAAACTTAGTAGAAACACTTTCGCCAGTTTCATCTTTCACAGCATTTAGATTTGAAATTGTGCTTTCTATGATATCGATAGATTCTTGTAGTGGAAATCCAGAAATTTCCAACCGTTTAATACTCTCTGGAAGCCAAAAGCAATTGCTCCTGGTGTATGCAGTTGAACATGCCACGTTTGGTTCAATGGATGAGCTGTGATATTCACATACAGATATCGCACACTCAGGGGCGAACAGCTCCAAATTGTTCATAGTAGAAGTTGGCTGTTTTATCCATGTTCCCCATCTTGTTAGAACTAATTGCAGGGGCAACCAAACATCAAACAAGATTTAATAATTTTTTTGACTTGATGTGGGATTTTCAAAAATAGGTCAAGATTTTTGCGTAACATAGATTACTTTATTCATTTGTAAAGACTGGACTCTAATGTATTCCACAACACGATGTTGTCCAGGGGCCAAACTTGTAAGATGGATCATATCAGGATATAAAAACTTCAAAGAACTTGCGATTTTCATTATAAACGCCGTGGCAACTGAATATGGCACCAGGACCTTCTCTACGTGAGCTCACCTAGGCTACAGCACTTAAAATTCAACATTCAAGACTCCTTCAACATGATACGTATGTTCCAGCACTTCTCAGTAAATCAAATATGGTTTGGAAATATTCTTATGATATAATTTACCTACCAAAAGATTCAAAACAAAATTAACCTAAACGTCCGTAATTTCATCCACAGCGAACCGTATGATGGAATCTCTTATGTAATTTATTATTCTTTCCATTGTTTATTCATAATGCAGATAATTATTTCTGGGTATTGATTAATCAGGAATTTGTCGCTTTCATTAGTGTCACAAGAAGGATGCAAATTCAGCCATTTGGAATTTAAAATTTGGGATGTGCGTGGCGTGGCGACCATTCCACTACGCAAGTCCTTACATGATTAGTTTATTTAACAGGAAGGAAGGCACTTTCATCTTTGTTAAAAAAAAAAGGGGTGGATTCTTTGACTATCTTAAATTTTTCTAACGTATGAAATGTGCACCGCACATGTTGCTCCAATTGTGATTTCATGGAACATCCAATTTTTTTTGCTGCAAGCTTGACACATTACTAATTTACTGTCAGTTTTGAGGGAGTCGTTAATCCCAGCCCATTACTTTAATTTACTATTCTGCAAGAATCGGCGGGTGTCATGGTGAAAAAAAAATATCTTATGGAAGTTTATTGTTGGACTTTAACTTTCAACCGGTCATGTGAAACTAAAATCATTTGGAGATATTACAAGATAAGAATGTAAGTCGTTGGAAAGGAGTGTTGGGGGGGGAGGGAGGTTCCAGACCGAAATTCCTGATCTGTTCGCAAAATTCTTTAAAAAGATGCACCAAAAGGTTCATTGTGAATAGAGAAGTCATGTACTTAGTGTAAAAACACTTGACTATCCGAGTTTGATTTTATACTTTTCAATATTTCATTGAAAAATTCCTTAGAGCTAATTTATTCAAACCAAACCAAACCAAACAATGTTTAAATTTTCAACAAATTTGCAATTAGCATTAATATATATTAAAACGTCACACAGTAGGTAGCTATATCTACACTCACTTGAAACAAATAAACATGTTAAAAAAGTCAAAGTATATAAAATGATGATCAAATAAAATTTTATTTTCATTTTATATATTATATTAACCTTAATATGGTTATTCGTTGAGATCTCTATTTTCTAAGCATGTAAATGGCAAGGAATATATGTATTTACACAGAGATCCCAGCTCTATTAATGACTTCCAGACTCTTGTAGCTTTACTCTTTTCCTAAAATACAATTATTAAAAATGTATTTGATTGTAATGGCTACTATATATTTCATTATAACTGTGTTATGTTCTTGTGATCTAGTGCAATAAGAGACTATCACGTTAGTCGATTGTTAAGCTAGAGCGTGTCTCTCCAATATTTGATCAACATTAACACTTTCTAGTAAAAGCTATGTTAAAATGTGTATTTTTTAAACAATGGGTGAAGAGTTAACTCGAGTTCAAAGCTACAATAAAAACTTTTACATAGGTCCGAGAAGTGTATAATGTAAATATAACTTCTTCCGTTTGTAGTTCAGTGGGTGGAGGGTAGTTACCCCTTAAAACAATCTATTTCCTACCAAATAGAGTAGCTCCTGAATATATTATGTACTTTTATCAAATGAGGAATAGCCTACATGAATAGAGGCTACACCTTTATTTATATATATTTTTCTACACCCTAGAATTATTGGTTCCCAAACTTGTTGAATGGCGTATCACCCAAACAATTTCCGTATTTTGGATTACCACCAAGATAGTGCCGAATATTATAATATTTAGCTAAATTTTAATGGTGCCCAGGAATATAATGACACCACACTATTTATGGATTATCCGTTTTTATTTATCAGTATTAAACATTTATAATTAATCAATACGAATAATAGGGCTCACGTATCAAACAACCTAAAATAATACTTATACTTACCCCTCCAACCAATATTTAAATATATTTTCCTTTTGGTTTAACTTTGTCCTAATATATTTATGGAATTTGTTGAAAACATTATATTATTACAACTTGAATTTTTTTTTTTGTTTGGCTTCTCACGGTGTACTACCTGGAAGTGTACGTACCACTGTTAGTACGCGTATCATGGTTTGGGAAATACTGCTTTAGATAACTGAGCCGAATACTTAGCGTGTCCTTTTACAAAGCTAATTGTTTAATTCTCGTTGGGGGAGTAACATTTATCATATTTTAATTAATTTATAGCCTCAACGTCTGTCTTAGGATTACGCTAGTTTGTGAGTCGTGTGCTTTTATAGTCACTTTCCAATGTAGGTATTCAGAAAGGGCACTATAAATAATTAATTATTAAACTATAATTTAAAAAGTTCCTAACTCCTTTCCTAATATAACCAATTTTAAGCATGTTTAGAAACTGAATGAATAACTTTCCTATTGATTTTAAAAATCTATAGAATCATTATATTATAAAATTAGTAATAAATTTGTTTTTCAAACAATATAGCAATAGGCAAAAGGCATATGATAATATGTTTTCATTAAACGCAGATTTAAAACAATTTCAATTTACTCGAAAAATAAAGCAGTTTTAATTATTAGAGACCAAAGCTTATTCAATGTAGCCCGTTTATTCAAACATTTTGCAAACCCAAAATGTCAGGTAGTGGTGGCCGACTGGTCTATGCTTTGTTTGTCATTAGTATACAGAAACCCAATCGACCAAAAGAGTGACACACGCCAGAGTGGGGAAAGTAATAGAATGGTGGGGGTATTTCCTCTCCTCAAGCAGGTACTCAGTTCCAGAAGGAAGATAAGACTCAAAATAAAATTTGGTTTTCTATTCTGCCGCACCTTAAGATATTCTAATATTGTATGCCACAGCGATCAGGACACAATTTATGACAATTTTATATTTTCATTTAAAAAGTTTGTCCTCTAATACTACTATTATGAATCTGACAGATGTTCAACAACTGTTGAGGAAAATTAGATTCAATGTTTCTACTGGAGCCATATTTTAATAATAATAATTATTCTTATTATAATTTTAATAAAAATAAATGGCACGGAACTCCACACGGACCTTCTCGCTCTATTGTTTAAAAATGTAAATATTCACTTAAAACTCGTAATATATGTGAAACAAAATAATATACACTAGCAAGCCCAAGGATAGTTGCAATATATCTATGTAAAACATTTTTTGATACCCGGTTTTAAATTTTATAATTTAAATTTAAAAAACTAATGTCCTCATTTGTAGGTTTGGACTGATAAAAAATATCAATATTGGATCAACAAGGGTCAAAATCTTGTATTAAAATTTCAAATTCTGGTAAACATTTTTGACATTTAACTAGGTGGTGTACATCACCATGTCATCGAATTGCTATTAAATTCCTCATTTATAAATTTTGACCAATAAAAAATGTAAAAATTGACTATTAAGTCCAAAATAGAGATAGATCATTGTTGTACAAACATTTCTCCTAAGAGGTTTAAAGGAAAATAACAAACTTTTTGAGAAACTTACTTATATTTAATTACTCTATGGCATTGGGGATTTATTGCGTTAAAATTTAAGTAGTATATGTTTACAACTAAAGCTCACAAAATTGTATTAATATATTTGCCAATATCTCAGAAACTGTTGGTTTTATAAAAATATGTATCATATAAAGGTTTTTTATTTTTAATAGCACTATAATTTTTCAATAAGTTATTTAGTATCTCAATCAGTTGCGGAGATACGGAAGTTTCAGCTTATGTAAAGTTCCCTAAAAGCAATTTTCATGGGAAAATGAAAATATACGGTTTATTTATAATCTTAATCAATTCATGAATACGAATTTTAATTAAAATTGTTAGGGCTTACTTATTTTGGGAAAATCGATTTTTTTTTATCTTTTTGCCCTTTATTAAATTACTCTTAATTTTAAGTTTAAACAGACACACAGACAGACGGCACTGCTAAACCGCTTTTTAGAATTCTGGGGTCATGATACGTTGACATCCATCAACATTTTAGGTTAGATTTTCTTAAGGTCACAATACTTAAAGTTTTGTGTTCGTAAAGTTAAAAATATAAATATTTGCGGATAGCTTATTGGTTTTATAAAATTTTGTCTCTTATAAAATACTTGTATTATAAATTGTCCTACATATTTGTAATGATAAGTAATTTCAAATCTCAAATAGTTTCAGAGATATTATAAAAAGAAAGTTAATTTACGCATTAAACCTGAGCCCTTAAAGTCATTTTACGAAAATTGAGAGCATACATTTTGTTTGGAATACGTATAAGTGTTTAGAAATGAAATTTAATCAAAATCGTTATAGCTGATTTTGAGAAAATCGTCTTTTTCTATTTTTGCCCATCAGTAAACTACTCTTAGTTTTAGGGTTAGATATCCAATTTCAAAAATCCTTCGGGGCAACCCTATTAAAATCCTAGATACCAAGTTTTAGCCCAATCGGTAAAATAGTGTAGGCTCTAGTTGGAGGTAGAGACAGACAGAGAGAAACAGACGGAAATTCAAAAACAACTTTTTCGGATTCGGGCGCTCATAAAACGTCTAGATTTTGATGAATATCGAGCTCATTGTTTTACGATCACAATACTTTCTCTAACTCTAAGATAGCGAGAAAGTAAATAAGGTAAGTTTTGTTTCCATAAATATTGATTTAGGGCTGTTTACTTCACAGATGGTATTTATTTTATGTTAGTTTTATTTTATTTTTCATTTTCAATCGGTATTCTACTTGTATGCTGTTGATAAATGTAGATATTAATTATTACAGTGTGTTAGTGTAAGTTCTCTCTATATTATAAATGGTAAGTGAGCTCTAGTTTGCTAACGTATCGCTTATGATTATTTGTAAACTACCTATTATTTCTGTAATGTTAACTACCTCTCAATTGACAAGTTGAATTTATTTGCTATAGACACAAAAGTTCAAGCAACCATCATGGTGGTTTATAGTTTAGTACTTTCTCCATCTTATTTTGAGGGTTGAAACTTGTTAAAAGTCTATCTTGAATGTTAATATTTTACTACTCTGCTGCTGTATAGAAGAATGATAAACATATTTATACTCTACGTAAAAGTAATTTTGTACTTGGCTTTCTCGGGAATGTACTTGTCGAAATTGTGTTTCAGAATAGTTAAAAATAAGTAAATTAGTTTACAGTTGTGTTTATGTGGACTATATATATCATTTGGGAAAATGTACACAGCTAGTATTTTATATGCCACGGTTAATGTGGTGCATAGAACAATTGTCTGACTCTAGATTTGTTATTATAGATACCACAATTGCGAACAAGGAATAGATAGAGGCTCTGATAGAACAATACTATACTTCTTATCTCAAAGTTTGTCATAAACTAAGCGAAAGTCACGTAAATCTTGAAAGCACCCAAGGGTGAAATGCCGGAAAGCAGCCCAACTTCTCACTCAGACAACTGCCGTTGCACTCAAAGTTCACACCTCAGGAAAGGACCAGTAATTAGCGAGAGAAGATACCGAAGTCATCGAAATAATTAAAGATAGGTTTGAACTCAGATCTTAGGTGAGCCTTCAAACATATCTTACGGGCAAGATCTAATCAATTAGAACTAAACTTTGCACCAAATGATACAATTCATGTAAATGATAAGAGATATGTAAATAAATCTATTTATGTATTTTAGAAAGTTATATAATGTCATCAAATTATTTCAAATTGAAGAAAGGCATAACTTTAATTACATTACTTTAACTCATAGGTTAAATCAGGGTATACTGAAAAATCTATCCTCCCAGATTTGAACCAGAGAAGGGATAAATAATGACCATCCCTCTCCTCTGAATATACTTTGAAGATTAAAAGTTATAATTTAAAAACCAACTACAAGAATTTGCTAAAAATACAATCTTGATAACTTAACTGAATCTTGGTATGATGTGGCAAAAGTAAAGTCTGCTGGTGTCATTTACTTAAAACTCAACGGTTAAGTGAAACAAAATAAAATTTATTGCAGAAGAAAGATAATTGAAAAATGAGCATCTAATTCCAACAAAGAGTATTAATGAGTTAATATACACTGTTACAGAGACACGTTGAGAAAAGAAGAAAATCTCTGTATGCCTAAAGTATAACAATTAATTCTCCATTTCAAAGACATCAATAAAAAAAATATTTTATCTTAGAAACTAATGGATCGGTAAAAATATATTCCAGATAAAATATTGGTATTTCTAATCCTACACTTTTGAGATGAAAAGTTATCTCGTGTTACTAAGCGCTACGAAAATATGTTAAGAATTACATTTTTCTGCTAATGTAAAGTACCATCAAAATCATTTTCACAGTGAAATTAAAGACGCATGTAGTTCCAAATTTAATTTCCACACCAACTATTGAATTTATATCCTCCTAATTGGTGCTTTGTAAACATAGAGAATACTTTCATCAGTAGGATATATATTACGGCTACGAAAGTGCTACACATATTTGTTTAGAGGGAAGGGGAATTATAATAGAGTGATTATTACTGACTTATGTTTCAAGGAGAACTAAAACATAAATATTATGAAGGGCTTCTTTCACTTATCAAAATCTACTGATTAATGCGAGGCTATAATTTACTTCACATATCTCAAATTAATAATATATTCAGCATTGTGGCCAAGTGGACGTTTTTCCCTTAATTATTTTGAAAAATTTTAGTAATACATCACATATTAAACAATATTTTAATCTGAACTAGATATTTTGTGTTGAGCAAATGTAATTGTTTTGTTAGCTAACCAAGAATCCGATAACTCTTTCATTTTTTTAAAATTCAAGTCATCTAAACTTTCATCCACTTTCAAGAACATGGGAAAGTAATATTAAATATTGCAATATAGGAGTTTGGGCTCTTACCTAGGCGCAAATAGCTCGTTGTGTTGATATTTGGTCGATTTTCCGGCCAGGTGTTGGTACGTATTGGCGTTGGCGATTGCAGCGTCAGCACTGTAACTTTATAAACAAAAGAGTTGGAGCAGCCCGAGTCCACACGAAGAAAGAAAAAACCGATAGATTACTGTCTTCGGGATTAAACACAACAAGCGCTCATCTGAAAAGAAAATAAGAAAAGAATGAGGGAAGTTTGTTATGCTTTGGTGAGGCGGTTGTTTAAATTAATAATAGGTCGGATGTCAGTTCTAGCAGCTGATTTTCTGTTTGATAAATTTCATTATATTTTACCTTCATTTACGTTCATTCTTTACTTCTCAACTTTTTCTGATTATTTGAACTATTTTCTATCCGCAGTTTTGTAAGTCGGATTTCGTTGATAGAGTTCACTTCTTTTCCAATTTTGAAACGGTTTTAAGTATTATAGCCGGAAGTGAATTAGCACAATCTGAAACAAAAATCAGCCCTACTATTTTGAGTGTCCTTTTGAAATGAAACATTATCCATGTTTCCCAAATGGTGATTTTCAAATTTTCATGTCAGAATGTGTTCTACAAGGCATTTCATGGCATCAAGAGGAAAGCTATTGTCTGTAGAAGGCCTGGAATAATTTTTTGAAAAATTTCTATAGTTATATTTATGATGGGGTGGAAGGAGCCCAGAGAAAAAGGGAGTTTTTTTGCAGTTTTTACGGGAAAACATTCTCTTTTGACAAAATAAATAAAACATAGCTCTAGTCCAAAAATAGAATTTAATTTGCTTCACATGGTGACCTCACAATTTCTTGAATAACTGTGAAAGATGTCTTGGAATTTAATGATAACTTTTTCTCCTCATTTAAAAAGCTGCTCGTATAATTACGATATGCTCATGACAGATATCCAGGAAATGAGGGGACTAGACCGTGAAGAAAATTCAATTCTATGTTTGTACAGGAGCGTTAATTGATTTTTAGACCAAAACATATTTCGACATAAAAACTTCATAAACACTGTATTTTCCTCGCGTCACCTTCCATCTCACTTTAAAATATCAAGTTTTAAGTTACATGATTAATTCTCAACCATTTTTTCTAAAGTCATTTTTGATGGGTGGCAATACCATCAACTTTAACACACATTTTATTATCCACAAATATAAACCCTACCAAGAAAAAAAACATTCATTTTAATCCTCAAGAACTTATATACTTTTATAATCACAATATTTCTATATTTTCTCTAAATGCATACCATTGTTGTAAAATAAACATATATCTCTAATCAAAGCTTTACAGGTAGGTCAGTTTACAAGTAAAAACCAGGAATATACTATATAATAACATTATAAAAATGACATAAAACTATTTTATTCTATTTAATGCATAATTACCCTTACACAGTTTCTTTATGATGTGGAAATGCCTGTTTTATGTATTTTCCCCTAAAAATTGTTGAGGTCCATTGTTGCCCAGTGTCAATGTGCCAAATCTACACAGGGAGGTAGAGATATGTTGTTCCTAATATACTTAAGCTGTTATGTTATTTTTGCTA
This sequence comes from Timema douglasi, assembly GCA_901482245.1. NCBI lineage: Eukaryota > Metazoa > Arthropoda > Insecta > Phasmatodea > Timematidae > Timema > Timema douglasi. The sequence continues at coordinate 33,011 of CABEEJ010006336.1, forward strand.
AAAGAATTAATATAAATTTAATAGTCGGTTAACTCAGTCTTTCAAATACGTAATTACGTTGAAAAAATTACTCTGTATTTCTGTATTTCAATCACAACTCCTAAAGTTTCAAATATTAATTATTTGTTTACAATTAGAATATACACTATATATATATATATATATATGTATATAGTGTATAATATACATATATATATATATATATGTATATAGTGTATAATATATATATATACATATATATAATATACTTACCTTTATTTCACTGTATTAAATTTTACTTTATTTATTTTGATTCATAAACTGCCAACCTGCTATACGTGTTATTTTTCGTTGCTGATTTTAACGCTATCTGCTTTAGAGAGTGGTTTATTTCGGAACTGTTATGATCTTAATTTATTTTATGTTCTTAGAGGCTTACAAAATCTGGCTATCATTTGAAGGACTAATTGCCCCTAATGGAAGAAATTATTATTATCGTCTGGATCTTGGTGCGAAATTTAAATTATTTTTAAAAATAACGTGTTTATTTGTCAAATTGTAAGATTAAGTTCTTTTTATAATAATACTTTCACTGTCTGAAGAGTAAAGATTTTTTTGTTATTAAGCTCGCCAACTAAATTTCTTCTAGGCCAGAAATTATTTAAAGACAAAAAAGAGCATATTTGTGGATTGTTAGGTTTTTTTGTTTTGTTGACTCGAAAAATTGGTAAAAAAGATAAGGAAGGACCCAATTTAGGCCGTCCTTTAATATTGACATTCATATAGTGAATTATCACTTTCGGCAATAAAACTGTGTCAAAAGTAAGGGCTGACCTTCAAGGAAGGATAAACCTGAGTTTTCATGAAGATATTGTAAAATATAAACCACTAAAATGACAAGAATAGAATTGCTACCAGAGACCACCAGTCTACATTATTGGGTTAAGACCAAGTTCATCATCCATCATCATCTTGTTGTTAGGAGTTTAAATACCTTTTGAAGAACTCGTCATTTTAACATTATATACAAATATTCCAAACCTGCGGTTATTTCATCCAAAAAGACTATTTATGTATCTTAATTAATAACTATTATTTGGTTATTACAAATCAATTGAGAATCTTTCATTTTTCAAGTATTGCCTAGCAATACTTTTATTAATTTGATAACATATGAGGCATGCCTTATTAGGTAGGGCCATTTCAAAGGTTTTATATTTCTGGTCTTCAACAATAATTACAAACACACTATACATTTCATTGTGTAATTTATTTATTTAGCATATTAATGTACATTGTATTTTCGAACATTGCATCCCATGTACAGATATTTTCAGTAGATTGGATGTTCATGGCAAGAATAATAATCTGCTCCAGGAAGTCCTTAGTTGTAAGTGTCCAGCCTAGGTTAAACTTTAAGTAAAGTCCAGGGGTCTTTAGAGGAGTTTTTCGTCTTACCACTGAGCAGATTATAGGGATAAATTTATTTAAATTTAAAAAAATCTACCTACCTCATAAAATTAAAAGTGGTTGGTAGTTGGTGCCCAATGTATATCAATTAAATAAAATTAATTTATTCATACTATATAATTTAAAAATATTATATATATATATATAATTTAAAAATATTATATATATATATATATATAATTTAAAAATATTATATATATATATATATATATATATAATTTAAAAATATTATATATATATATAATTTAAAAATATTATATATATATTTATTTATTGATAAATTACCTATTTTTTTCACCACAAAACCCACAGGTCCCGGTATTACGAAAGGATTCATGCACCGAGCACCAAGCCAAAGGTAAAATTAATTAGTATATGATTACTAACCCCCATATTGTATGTGTATTAGTATTGCTAACCACCCTGGGTTCAATTGAATAGTTACGTTACAGTTATTGTTTTATGGTAGTGATAAGTTTTATTTTGTATGTAACACACTGTGAAATCTAGGTTATTATTAGTTTAATTTCGCAGTGATGATTTAAGTTGCAGTTTTTGTCGAGTTTGTATTAGAAGTCGTAGAGGAGGTTTTTCCCCAATGATATCGATATTACAATTTGGATATACTATTATTAAATGAAGGATTAGTAATTCAATTCATAAAAAAACTGTCATAGCTTAGATTTTGAGGTGGTATGGTCAAATATTAGACAGGATTTTGCATCATTTTTCCAAAATGAGTTTGGTATTAAAAATATCCTTGATTTGATCCTTAGTAATACATGCGTATATTGAAACTGTCACTGTCCCATGATACCAACAAGGGAATGATTGGGTGGGGTGGCGGGGGGGCGGGGGGGGTTAAGTGTTCTCAAGTTGAGCCGTACGTTTGGTCATAGACTGGTGTGATTGTATTGTAGGATGGAAGTTACACATCGTATAGGACAGATGGATGGCTGCAGAGTTGTAAGAGAAACAGAGATACGTAGCGACCCATGATCTTCCTACTAGCTTCACAATATCTGAATCGCCAGTAGAACATCATCGATACTGGTAGTGCAGATGGCTCTTAAATGGGCCCCAAGGTGGGTCCAACTGGTCATGCACTACGGGCTACCACGTGACTCAATTTGTTGTCTATCATAATCAAGAGCTACCAGCAAACTCTCAGCTGCTTTCCCGTGACAACTTGGCCACAGGCAAGGGCGTATGCAGAGAGGGTCTTGGATGCTGGAATTGGTTGGACCCCCTTTGGGATACCTACACACATATAACTTGATGTTATAGTTGTTTTGATTTTAATAGAGTTTTAATTGCATGTCATCAACTAAATACTAGTTAATATTTTAATGTTCACCTTCAAGATGGACCTTGTAAAACTTCCGAACATAAAATTTCCTTTATCAACATTTCAACCTTTATTTCTATATATTATCTATTGCACTGGAAAACAAATGATGTTTCTTAGAATGAGCCGATTAAATGTACACCAATATTTCTATCACCTGTCAACCTTAGTTGACAAATTACAAAGAAGAAAACGCAGCTTGATTGAAAGAACAACTACTGTCAGCTATTGAGTTTGTTTCTGATGTAGGAAAGCTTATTATCCTTCCCTGTCCATTACTTCAACTCACCTACTTACATTTTCCATTTGCGTGTAAGAAAATTTATTGCTCGCGGAAATATAATTTGGTTTCTGAAAGGATATCTACCATTTATAATGCTATTACTTGTTTGCCGGATGAGTTTCAGTGGTGTAAAAATTAAGATTTTCTCAAAATAAGTTATGGTGGAATTAATAATTTCCAATGAATACATTATTTTAAAGATATTAATTTAATTTTCCACTCAAGTATTATACTATATGAGATGAGAATTAAAGAGACCTTAATCAATTTAAATTTCTCTCCTACCTACACAACATAACATAGAACTGCTCTCGTTGGCCAAAAAGATCAATTTATTATTTCATCAAACATAATTTATTTGGGAGAGGCGGGATCTACTAGAGCGGTTCAAAGAACCAAATGGGAGGAAAAGCAGTTAAAACTTGAGATAAGCTGTTCAGTACAATGTGAAAGGGTTATCCATCATCTTAACCTTCATCCACTGGTAGACTGTCTTGAGCAATGTCATTACTTGTTTCAAGAATGAAGATGTGCACCCGTGAAGATCAGTTTATATGGCTGACACAAGTAATTAAGCAATCTCAGCTTTTATTATCACTAATGTCTGTGAATTTCATTACTAACATGGGTATACACTTCTAGCTATTATTAAAATATAATTAACTGCTCATTTATGGAACTATCTATTTTCCTAACATATATTAAATACTACCATTTATTTTATATCATAGAGAAACTTTATAGACAAATGAAGAATTAAATGTTATTCAAATTAAAGCTAATCTCAAATAAATATATACATTTATAATTGTAGGTTCTAGTATCTTTACATATAGAACAAACGTAACATAAACAGCATTGTTGTAAATTAACTCCTTAATTTAAATATACAGTAATTTTACTATTTATTGATCGATTTTGTGAAACCAGTTTGATTTTGGAGCTTAGAGAGTGAAAATTGCCTGCTATGTTAATATTCATTTTAGGTGCCAGCATCTTCCATAAACTCTGTAGACGTTTGGGAATGTTTGTGACTGGTTTCAACAGAGACTCAGGTGTCGATCAGTTCCTACCCAGTCTACTTCTCCAGATTATCCAGAGCTCGAGGTTTGGGAATGTTTGTGACTGGTTTCAACAGAGACTCAGGTGTCGATCAGTTCCTACCCAGTCTACTTCTCCAGATTATCCAGAGCTCGAGGTTTGGGAATGTTTGTGACTGGTTTCAACAGAGACTCAGGGGTCGATCAGTTCCTACCCAGTCTACTTCTCCAGTTTATCCAGAGCTCGAGGTTTGGCGAGAAAAACCTCCTCCACTCATTCCCACAAGTAAAAATGACAGTGCTTGAGCTAAGGGCTTTACCAAACGTCCCAGGCAATATACTGGAAAGTGGTTGTTGATTCGAGCACGGACAGTGATTGCGAAATGTGGCAGGGCACCATCTAGCGTCGAGATGAGGTCATTGATATAGTCCCAAGTTGACACAATATTGAATGTTGGACTAAATTCAGTTAACTTAAGGACAGCTGGCCTATAGTCAGTTGGATTTAAAGTTAGTTGGCCCAAAGACTGTTGGCCTAAAGTCATCTGACATACACTTTAGGCCAAATGACCTAAGGCATACTGACAGGTACCCGTTCAAAAACTGTTGATTTCACCATCTGAAGAAAATTAAAATTTACATAATTCCTACTGGTATGATAATTTACTTATTTTGGTTAAAACATATTTTTTGCCATAAATACTGCAAAAACAGTAACCTTGATGCACATCATCTGTGCTCCCTTTTTTGAAAGAATAGTGTAAGTTTGAAGAAACAACCGTTTTAGAAAGTTTCAATTTAAATTAAGCTATACATTTTATTTTTATCTCAATTTATTAGAGGAGAAAAAGCATTTATATGCTAAAATTTGAATTAGATTTTGACATCCTTTAAATTATAAAATATATTAATGACATTCATTTCTTACCAGGATAATTTTATTTCTCAAAAGCTCTAAGCTAAATGGTTGTATATTTTATAAATAGATTTTAATTAACAGCTATCTTGCTAGGATTAAGACAATAGTTTAATTTGCTTTTTAAAATTATTTTCTATAATTAACGCATTTCAATAGTTTTAAATTTGTTTTTAATATCTTAATCTATAATAATGTTCAACTATTACCAAATAAAAATATCTTTATTTATTATTCAAAATTGTTTCTTCAATTTGTTTGTTGAATAACATCTTGATTAGGTTTAGTTTTATCATGTATCATGATAATCTGTGCTTCGATTTTTATCGCTGCCTTTTACTATTTACTACTCTATTTGGTTAGAAAGGAGGAAGGAAGTATTTTGGAGTTAATATACCCGTATTTATCGAGAAGAAAGTGGGAATACATATATGAAAAACCACCCTTAACAGACTTGACTAGGATTTGAACCCTGAGCTCCCAGTCATCAGCAGGCAAGGCTTACATAATAGTGATGCCTTATAGTTTATACCCCTTGGCCACTGAAGTGGGTCTAAGGTTATTTAGTTGGTTACATGATTAATTAAACATTCCTAAAAATATAATCTATATTTTGAGCTAAAGGCATCTTGAAATTATCAAAGACTGTTATTACGAATACAATTCATTCATTTCGCTCACTTTGTATTATTTTATTTTAAACATATGTAGTGGAATCACCGTCCTCAGTGGTATTGGAGTTAAGTGCCTGCCTAAGGATCCGATGTTCATGGGTTCAAAACTAGCCGGGGCTGATGGATTCCTCTTGAGCGATAAAAACCCGCAGAACAACTTCCTTCTGAGGGAAAGTGAAGCCGTCGGTCCTATTTGTGGCACGTGAAAATACATTTACCACAAAGATTGGTTTGCCCTTTTTCTCTAGTGTGCTCATATAATCAGTGAGTTCAGAAATACCTTAAATATATCAAATAAATATTTGTTTAATGAAATCATGTTTAGATTATTTTATTTAGGTTCTAAAATAATGTGAAACAAAAGTTATTATTTATTGAAAGAAAAATACTCTATTTACACCTTTTTAACCAGTTTTAATATAATTATGAAATTACTTATATTATGATTTTGCTAGGTATAATTTCTGAATCCATGAAATTGTAAGGGTTAAGAATATTACTAAGTAACGTTTGATGGGTTTTTTCGCGATAAAGAAAATATCATATTGCTATAATTATTTTGTATTATTTCAGCGCCACACTTAATTAAGATTAGTTATATTATTTTATCTGTGAACCATTTATAAGTGCTAGTTTAAGGGTATAGAGAGTGAGGAGGCTAGCGCTGATATCAGCTGAAGGAATATGAGTAAAACCACCCATATAAAGCGTACAAAGTGTAGTGCTAGTATAACGTCTAGGACAACTTAGCTACTGTGAATACCGAAATAGTATCAAGAGGAACGCAATGTATTTTTAACATTTTTAATTATGATACTTAATAAATATTTTCTAAACAGACTAACTAAATCAGCACAAGAGTTAAAGTAAACTTAATTCTAGAACAAAGAGAGCATTCAACCACACAGCATCTTTTACCTTGGCTATGATTATTTATTACTTTTGACACTAATATAATTGTATATATATATATATATATATATATATACATGTGGTAATGTATTAATATAATATAATGCCATAATATATTGAATATATATTTTTTTGTATTTATATTCTCCCCTTATCATTATAGTATGATACAAGCATACCCTTCGGATTGCACTTATAATTTGAGTTTTCATACTTTGTGGCTGACTGAAATTTCTAAAGCTCTCTGGCTGGCCTGCTGGCGAACTCAACCTACAAATAATTATACAGAATAAATTTATGAACCTTTACCAGTATTAAAACTACATTTCACCTAAGACCTAAATGGTGAAACTATATTATAAGATTAGTGCATTGTATACAATATAGATTGTATAAAATAAATATTTATATATAAAATAATAATATTTAGTAGAATTAAGAGATAGAATAGAAGGAAAAATAGCTTTGTTGGGCAATAGTAAGAAAGATGTTGCAAGAAATGCAGAAATTTTATTAAAGGATAGTGAGGTTTATAAGTGAACGCTGAAAGACTAAGTCATATATTCACACAGATAACACAGCTGGGGGACGATAATTTAGGGATCACTGCGAACAACGCATCAGTCAGATGGTTAGTGAGTTAAAATATTAAGAAACAATTTTAACTAGAAATAATAACATTAGAGTAGAAATTAGGAAATGAGTCTTACAATAATTGTTGAAATCTCACCTGCTGTCAAGGGATGTAAAACTCAGAATATACAAAACCATTTTACCGGTTGTTCTCTTTGGGTGCGAAACGTGATCTCCTACCTTATATGATAAAAACCAATCTTGGGTGTTTGAAAACAAGATGCTCATTAAGATACTTGGTCCAAAAATGAATAAGACCACTGGGGAATATAGGAGGTTGTTATCCGTCTTTACTGGGGCTTCGCGTGGAGTGGTTTGGTGGGGTCTAGTCAAAGTGTAGTTTCCGGGCGACTAGGCGTCGA